>JAKSZP010012149.1:0-102866 GCA_022478985.1 Massospora cicadina | reverse complement strand
TAGAAACTTTTACATCATTATACAATGATTATAATATGTATCTATCTTTTTAAACCATAGCAAAGCATGGTTACTCAGAATTTCAGTTTAATTTTAACAAATTCTAGAGAAATATAGACATCTATGTACCTAATTAAAAAATATATATTTTTTATGCCACTGTTCAAAAATGACAATTTTTCATAATGGGCATAGGCCAGTCTTGATAGTAGCAAATGTCAAGTCCTGTTTTCTTTTAGTACTTATGGGGCATCAATGAAGTGGGGACGGACATTAATTATCTATTTGCAGGTGCCAAATAAAACTAAATTTTGAAAACTCTTAACATGGCTCCATGAAGCCAATTTGGATGAGAAAGCGGGTTAAGGTTTTTTTGCCACAGATCTATTTAATATGTGTGAGAGTGGGCATAGTGGGATTTGGGGTATTAAGAACAGTTTAGAAGGTATATTATTGTGCAATAATTTTTTTGTATTTGTGGTGCTCAACCCAATGAGGGCCACGCTTTTTATTTGCAGATGCCAGATAAAATAAAATAATTTTTTATCAATATGTAACTTTGGTGGTGAGCCTAATTGGCCACATCAGCTGAAAATTGGGGTCATGAGGATGGTTATCTGCTGAAAATTCAAAGATTATACATGAGAGAGGACAATATGGAAGTCAGGGCGTCAGCTAAATTGAGCAGAAATTGGAAATAAGTTACTCTTGATTTCTTATTGATAAACAAAATGTGCAGTATCTCAACATACTGGAAGGCTGATTCTTTGTTTTATTACAGCCGTGCTGGCACACAAGTAAAAATTAATGTTTCTGGCAGGTCTGTTGGTAGTAGGGTTGTACAGCAACATCTTGACTACTGTCAGGATTCAATAAAATTTAAGTTGATTTTGATGCTTACAAATTAAGCATTGACAAGTCAGTAATCAAATGATCTTATTTGCATCTTGAAAGTTTTAAAGTAGATGGATTGAATAGGTCCTAACAGGAATTCTCATGAGAGAAGGAACCATTTTAGAAGCCTTCCAAGCTGTCTTTTGAGAACCCTACACCTTTCAAAGGGTGCTCCAATATAATAAAATTATGAGTTCATTAGCAATATAGGACAATGAAGATCTTAACAAAGCAGTCAATTGAAAAAATTTATGAACCTAATTCAAGGGATATAAGAAGATTTTCTTGATGACGCATTCAAATCCATCCTATAAATTTTGAAAGCTTTTGATTTACTAACATTATAAGTACACTCCTCACATATAGCTGCTTTGACAGTTCTTATTACTAAATCTCTAGGCCCAATCAAGCCTCAGCTTACAATCTAGATTACTGTTAATCCAACAAAAAGTGTTGCTCACTATAAAGAGGCTCGAAACTGTGAAGTGAAAACGTCTATTATGAAAATGGAGAAAGTTATTGTCAAGAGAATTAAAATGCAAATGGGCGAGATGTGTACCAAACAATCAACACTTCCTAATATGAGGTAACTCCATTACAGCCATGAAGCTTAAAATTCAGGCCACATTTTAGTATAACTTACCTTCTTTTGACCAAACCCAGTATCTAATTCATTATGAGAATATTAACATTATTATACAACAATATTAAATGGAATATACTCTGTGGAGCCCATTCCAGTATATCCCAAGCTACTACTGTATCTTCAACGTTGTAAGACTTGCATATCTCATCTCAACTGTCCTCAAGAGAATTTTTTAGAGTTTAATGATACCTCCAGAGTTTTGTCCTTCTGTCCATCCAACATATTCTTCAAGCATTTATGAATTTATCAGCACAAAGTGGCTCGTCAGCTAGATCTTATCCAAGTCTAAAAAAATTTTGTAGATTTCTACAACGCCGCCTCATCATTAATCTGTGATAGCTTTAATTCCATTGTGAAAAATTGCATTCAATTAATTAAGTCTGGATACAGATCGCTATGTAAGATATTGGGATTACTGGCTACTGTCAATGCCAGCTCCAAAAAATTATTACTACTTGATCTTCTTGGGGTCACCACCTTAACCAAATTTAAGACCTTCTAAAGGTGCTACAATAATGCTGTTAAGAATTAGACTCTAACAAAAGTTCCTAGTATGAAGGGCCAGGAGGGGCTTATGGTACTAGGAAAGAGAGGCTTGAAGGTTTCTTGCTGCCCTCAAGGGCCATATAATTCACTGATAACAGCCCTCAATGACCCATGATAGTCTTGAAAGCAAGACGTCCAAACTGCAATTGCATTTTTAAAAACTAGTAATGATTTTTTTCCCAATTTTGAAAATGCCTTGATGGACACACCAATGGATTTCAAGTCACAATGCCTTGATAGGTGAGGATAGTTTATTGCTCTCAAATGTAAATAATATATCTCACTTGACTTGAACAAAAATGCTCTATTTTTTAAAACTTGTTTGAGTAATTATAAATTTGAATATTGGAAGATTAACCAGATAATAATTCATCTTATGGCTTCTGAAAAAGATGTAATAATTAGATGAGGATGATTACCATATTTACCTAGCTTCAATGTAGTTAGTCTTTCTTAATTTCAGTTCAGAATTAGATCCTCAGTTTGATCAAGATTAATTATTAAAATGCCAGTTTTATTTAGATTATGGGATAAATAGCAATAGTTTTGGAATGTTTTGTATGATAAGCAGTGATTGATTTCAAGGGTAATTGATATTGGGCATTTAAAATTCGAGTTATAATTTACATATTAAAATTTCCTTTTAGTAAAGACCTTTTCACTCACCTACTTATATTTGTTTTTATTTGAATTTATCATTTGTGTTAGGGATAGGTTAAACTTCCTCTAGGGTAGTCGGTGCTACCATCCAATACCCAAAGCTACTAGGAAACCCACAAGGACTTACATGACTGGTAATGTTGAGTTGCAGGGACATTATTCACAGGTCAGATGAGAAGAGACCTGGAAACTCGAAGTCCTGGATGAAAGATATATGAATGGTTTACTTTAATAACAATTAAAGTCTTCAACAAAGGGAAAAAAACTCCAAGGTTGGCATATCCCAGTAAAATTTACTAATTAATAGTGGAAAATGACAAGACTGAGTGGTGAAAAGATTGTAGTAATTGTTTACTATAAAAACTAATTTTATAGGAAATTTCAGTGTTTTATTCTTGGGGAAAACCCCCAAAAATTTTCAAGCCAAGATCTATACTAATAGAATTTGGGGATTATGTACATTCTAGTATTTTCTGTCAAACAGAATTTGATCATTGCATAGAACGGGTTTGAACCCCAATATCAAGAGGTTTCTGTTAAGTAATAATTGATTGCATAAGTCATGGTCTAACCTTGATATTAGGAGGCCTTGAATTTAGTTTGGGATTATCCCCATCAATCGTTTTTAATATCATTGGATTGGGTTCAGATCCCATCATCAGAAATATTTGAATCCTTATTTTGCGCCAAAACCTTGAAACGCCCCCTTCTAGATCTTGGAGTAGGGGCTAAAGGCTGAAGAAATTACTTTGTACTTGATTAAACACAGTTCCATGAGCGACTTCCAAAATAAGTGTTCATTTCCTCGTCTATAATGACTTTTTAGTGTTCTGACAAATTGGTCCTCAATTTATTATCACGTTCATCTGGTCATTGATGATAAAAAAAAATTAAATCATCAGGGCAAAGGTGTTCAGAGGATCATGTTTATAGTTAAACCAATTAGTTTCTTAGGCTGTAAAATCAGATATGTTTTCTGGAAGCTAAGACCTGAAGTCAGATAATCTCATTAGTTGTATTTCTCAAGACAACTTCAGGGGCTTTAAAAGAGGCTTAATCTAACTTAGCTTGCACTTTAGAGGACAAATGGGGAACATCTATACAGAGCTTAGATTGGGAGACATCCTAATAATCCAATGATAACTTATTTGATAAAAAAGGATTGCACTAGGTAATTGTGGCCTATTTATGGAATCGGTTGAGTCCAATTCTTTGGAGGGTTGATGTTAATGTACCATTTAACGCTCTGCCAATAATTGTTTGCAGTATAAAAAGGAGTAATAACACTTGAGTGGTCCCATTTTTTGGTTGTTTAAATCATCAATATTGATCAAAAACCTGACCATTACTATAAAAATTATTTTAGGGCACCCATGTTTAGTGATAATCTGGCTATATAAGAATTTAGCGGTAGCTTTTGCCAAGGCATAGGGTAGATATCGCTTCTATCCTATTGGTTAAAAAATTAACAGCTAGATGGAGGAATTGGTGGCCATTAGATCTTTTAGGGAGTGGTCTCACATCAACAATACTTATAGTATGGAAGAGTTTACAAAGTGAAACCACTAGATGTTGAGGTCAGGGATTAGGTCCAGTTTGACTTTTACATACCAAAAAGGACTCTATTAAGTCTTGGATTAAGGTGAGCATTCCTTCCCAATAACATTATGTCTTGAGACATTGGTACATTACATATATTACTATGTGACTGACTTGCCAATGTCCTCCTAGTAGAACATCTGTGTGAGCTGAAGGTCAGACTTATGGTACCCACTTTGTGACACCAGGTTGTTAGGTTGCCGTTTTTGATCTAAATATTTGCTGACTTTTCCCTAGCATAATTTGAATAGTTGAGGACTTGTTTTCCATAAAAGCGGTCAGGTTAAAAGTTCATAGAGTCAATATTCTTCGGATTTGGTTACAGTCAATATGGGTAATATGGATAAACAATCCGCCTTTTGATGTATGAGACCTAGAGAACTTAATAGAAAAAATATAGTTTTAAAGTTTCAAAGACCATTGTGCTAATCTCTCATCAGAATCTTTTACTTGTTGAAGCGATCATAATGCATCATTGCTGAGTAAAATGGTGAAGTAATTCTATTATGTAAAAGATTGGAAGTGCTTAATAGCCAGTAGTACCACAAAATATTCTTGTTCTGTAAAACTATAATTAAATTGGTTTTGACAGAGCTTTTCTATAATAATCAATGGGATGATATACTTCATTTTAGGCATGCTGAGATAGGATAGTTCTAAAGGTATATCACTAGCTTGGTAAAAAAAGTAAAAAATGGTTTTTAATTAAGGATGAGCAAGTACTTGAGTGTGGAGAGGTGCTATGCAAAATGTCAAAGGCCTGTTTTGTTTCTCTTTCCACTGCAAAGGTATTACTTGCATCAACAAATATACTAAAGGATCAGAGGTGTCTGAAAAGTGTGAAATAAACAGGTAATAGTATCCCCTCATCTAAAAAACCTGTACATTACGTAGGGATAAAGAGGGACATGTTATATTAGGCGTTATTTTATTATACATTAAAGATATTCCAGCCTTACTTATCTCATGGCCCAAAAACACCATCTCGCACTGAAAAAAGGAACACTTTGATGGCTTTAACTTTAGAATTTCCTGGATTTATTGCTGGAAAATCTTCTTAGGTGTGCCAGGTGTTTGGTAGAAGTTTTGGAAAAAAACGGTTACATCTTCAGAATAGACTAACACACCAGAGCGTTTTATATTGCTTAATAGAGCGTCCATGGCTCTTTGGAAGGTGGCGTGGGTGTTACACAACCATTGCAGCATTTGAGTATGTTTAAATAATCCTTCACTGGAATTAAGGGTTCATTTTTCACGATATTCCAGTGATAGTCAATCTGCCAATGCCCACTGTTGAGGTCCATTGCTAAAAAATAATGGGATCCTGACATTAAGCATAAGGAATTATCTATTTTTGGTAAAGCATTACTACTTTCTAGGTAATTGAATTAGCTGGCGATAATTCTTCACAACTGGATGCTTACCATATATTTACAAATTAATAAAAGTGGAGAAGCCCACAGATTTTTGTATGGCACTATTAGCCCAGCTTCCAACACTTAATTTAGTTCTGGATAATATTGAATTTCTTCAATTTTAGATTTTGATAGGAATGAGATTTAAAGTGGAGATGCTCCTGGGTTTTGTCTTGGTGACTACTCCCATCATTTTCCCATAGTCACCTGGTCCCAAGTGTTGGGACTAAAGGGTTTATACCACTTGTCCTTTTATTTTTAAGGCCAGGAAACCTGAAGTTCATAAGTGTTGTATTATAAGTTTTACTTTCCTTGCCTGGAAAGTCTTAACTCAAGATAAAGTTCCTTGAGTGTTAAATCCTAACTATATTTTTAGTTTTTAAATAAAATAAAGGTTGGCAATTAGTTTGTATCGCAAGGAGAGTCATTTATTTGCTTAGAACATAATTATATGGGATATTAGGGAGTTTTTCTTAGTAAATCTCCAAGCGTTCCAAGCTAAAATTTATACTCATTTACCAATTGGGGATTCTATGGCATGTTGTTCACATCTGTTAAATGGGATTTTATTTCCTCATAGATTGTGTTAGAACATCTTTAATAGTGGGTTTTGGGTAAGTTTTATTCAATTGCCCAAGTTAGGTGTTATCCATTATATTGAAAGGCCTTGAATTTCGTCAAGGAATTATCCCTGATGATAGGCTCAACTATTTCAGTGGAATAGGTTGAATTCCCATCATCTGGCAAGTGCAAATCTTGGATTTGGGAAGGTTTTTTGATATAGCCCCTTCTAGAACTTGGGGCAGGGGGTGGGAAACATCCAGAAGAATAAATTTGTACTCAATTTACCATAGTGCCCTGAGCAACCTCCACAATTGAGTGTTCATTATCTCATTTTAAAATAACTTTGTAGGGCCACAACCAATTGTTTCCCAATTTGTTATAACAACCTCCAGGCTCATGGTGGTAGAAAAAGACTAGGTCTCCCGGTGGAAGATGTGCAGATGTTCATGCTTGCCGTTGAAATGATTAGTTTCTCTATTAGTGGTAGTTAATAAGTTCTCAGAAGCCAGATCCTGAAGCCAGATAAGCTTATTGGCGATGCTTTGCATGGCAACTTCCGGGGTTTTAGGAGCATCTTGATCTAACTTAGCTTGCACTTTAGAAGGTATCTGGGGCTTTCCATACAAGTCTTGGAAGGGCGACATCTTGGATAGCCAATGATAACTTATTTTTAGGCCAGTATTGCACTAAGCAAATATTGGGGCCAATGAAGGTGGTCAGTTATAGCCATTTTCCAAAGAGTTACAGTTAGAGTACCATTTACCCGCTCTACCATTCCATTGGTTGCAGGATGGTAGGTAGTGAAAAAAACCTGAGTGGATCCCATCAGTTCATCTAAATCATTTACCAGTGATGATTGAAAATTTTGCCCGTTATTGAAGAGAGTTATGTCAAGGCACCCATGCTGGGTGATAATCTGATTATATATATAAATGTGGTGGGAGGTTTTTCCAAAGCAGAGGATAGAGATACAGCTTTGATCCACTTAGTTCAATGATCCACTGCTAGGAGGTGGAACCAATGGCCATTAGAGGCTCGAGGGAGGATCCCACAATATTAATACTAATATAATGGAAGGGTTCACAGGGTTGAGCTAAGGGAAGCTAAGATTGGATCTAGGTTTGGCTTGACTTTAACATACCAGGAAGGATTTTGATAAATTTTGGTTTAAAACAAGCATTTTTACCAGTAGCATTGAGCCTTGAGCCACTGGTAAGTTTTCCAAATTCCACGCGTCTGACTTGCAGATGTACCTCCAATATGATGTCAGTCCAGGCTGAGGGTCATATATAGGGCAACTATTATTGATATATAAGTTTGTACAGTTTACTGTTTTTATCTTGGAGGTTTGCCAATTTTTGTTAATTCTTTTTGAAGGGTTATATATTAGTTTTTCATATCGAGATTGGGTTAAGAGGTTGTAAAGTCAATCCTCCTCAGGTTCAGTTAGGGTTAGTATGGGGAGTCTGGATAAGCAATCCGCATTTTGATGGATGGGCCCTGGTCAATAGATAACGGAAAATCGTAATTTTGAAGTTTAACGCCCATTGACCTAACCTCCCATAATGATCCTTTATTTGTTAAGCCATCACAAGGAAGCATTATTAGTGATTAAAGTAAAATGAGTCCCGTATAAGTAGGGTTAAAATTCTTAATAGTCAATGGACTGTTAAGCATCCTCACATAATGCTATAGTTGCATTTGGCTCTGGTTAAGGTCTGGCTATAGTAAGCGATGGGATGGTCAATCTAAGTTGTCATTGTGCTGAGATAATATAGCTCCAATAGCTATATCGCTAGCATCAGTAAAAAGTAGATGAGTTTTTCAGATTGGGATGTGTACGTGCTAGTGAATGGGAGAGCTGAGCATAATAGGTCAAAGGCCTGATGTTACTCTTCTTTCCATTTCCAGGCTATACCATACTTCAATATTAACTAAAGGCTTAGAGGTGTTGGAAAAATGGTGAATAAACTGACGATAATATCACACCATCCTTAAAAAATCTGTATGTTTCATAGAGATTTAGTGGGGACATTTTGAAATGGACATACCCTTATTATCCTTTTGGGGTAACCCGG
This sequence comes from Massospora cicadina, assembly GCA_022478985.1. NCBI lineage: Eukaryota > Fungi > Entomophthoromycota > Entomophthoromycetes > Entomophthorales > Entomophthoraceae > Massospora > Massospora cicadina. Next base: position 94,464 of record JAKSZP010012149.1, on the reverse strand, counting down.
CTTTACCTAGTTTATGGCCCAAAAGTACATTTCTTTTTGAAATAAGAGCAACTTAACTGCTTTAGTTTTAACAAGACTTGCCATAACCGCTGGAAAACATACCAAAGATGATCTATGTGCTTGCTAAAGGTTCACAAAAAGAACAAAGAATTACCATCAAGATAAGCTATCACACAAGAATGTTACAAATCACGTAAAAGTCTGTCCATGGCGCGTTGGAAGGTAGCAGGAACGTTAAATACCCCTGCAGCATTTGGGTGGGCTTGAATAGTCTTTCACTTTAAAATGAGGGTGTTTTCTCATATTCTGGTGGTTGACCCAAAAATAAATCCTTCAACAACCATCAGATCAGTCCAATTATCCTCACAATGTTCAAGCTAATACTTTAGTTCTCACATTAGGCCTACATGGCTCAGCCCAATTATCCCAATGTCAACTTGATCAATTACTTTATCAAAAGCTTGGGCTGATCCCACTCTCACATTATGGCTGATTATTACTGCACTTAAAATTTATCAATTGTTCCTGAATATCAGCAACAATAAGAAACATTCCACATTAGCAAACATTTGGGATCAACCCAAAGTTAACGTTTGAAAGTCTCATGAACATATAGACGTTATAATGTAATCGATTTCCCTCTCTAGGGCAATATTTATGTCAACCTGCGTAAATTGGCATAATAGCACTTGCACATGGTCTGCCTGAAAAGGATATACCTAGCGCTATTGAGAGAAAGGCCTGCTGACGTCCCAATTAGGGGTACGTATTCTACTTCAATTAATGCAGAAATTTCACAGAAGATGTATTTCATCAGCAGTATGACAAAGCTCAAATCAAGATCTTAAGACAATTTTGCATGTTTTTATTGCGATTTTTGTCCTTGAAATCCTCCAATTTTGAGAGTATTTTGCCACCAATAAACCTAGCAATAGGTCTCAGTTGTATCAGTTTAAGGGCCAAACTGAGGTGGTAAAATATCTGTTGATATTTTATGGTTGGATGTGATCAGAAGATGCCCTAGAGGTATAAATACCAGCTCCTGGCCCAATGACTAAATTTTCAAATAAATATCCTCTTAATAAAAGTATTTTAATTTATCTCTTTCCTAGTTTTCTTATCAGAATCTTTTCTTTGGAGAAGTGTCAACAAGATGGAAGTACCAAATCCCCAGCTTGTAACTAAACCAGCCTCAGAAGAAGTTCTCAACTATGAAACGAAAATTCTAAAACTGACCGGAAGAGTCAAAGCTATATCAATAGCCTAATGAGTTTCTTAAGGGTCAAATACAATAAGCCACTGGCAAAAATGATGATCAATTTAAGAAACTTTGTCCCGATTAAGCATGCAGGAATCTAATTATCAAGCAGGCAATCCACAGAACTTCACAACTGGTGCTCACTACAGGGAGGCTCTGTTAGTGTTTTACTTGATTAACTTGAGGTTTAGATAGGAGGTGTTAAAAGCCTGGATCTGTGTTTAAGCAGGATGCCGCCAGCGGAACCTCAGCCCCAATGTTCAGTTTTAAACACCTCTTGGAGATGGGTGGAAGAGTCAATAACCTCCCAACCATCACGTTGATGATGTTTTGGCCCACTGAAAATGGTGGAGTCACTCTTGAGGAATATCATCTGATTAAGTTGGGGGGTATGTTAGATTTTTAACCAAGTGATATTCCTCGCATATTAACGAAATTAGTATAATAATTAATTGAGGATGGGGAGAGGATCCAACACCAGACTCATCGGGCGTTTGGGCCAAAGCTACCAAATAGAAGATCCAACTCCAGTCTTGCTGGGCACTTGGCTGAAGATAACTAATGTTGAGGATTAACGAAGGGTAATTGGAAATCTTAAGGCTTATGTTTGAGTCAAGTGAGGGGAAATGTCAGATTCTGGTGGTTTACCTGAAATAAACCCTTTGACAACCATCAGATCGGGCCAATTATCCTCACAATGCTCAAGCTAATACTTTAGTTCTCACATTAAGCCTACATGGCTCAGCCCAATTATCCCAATGTCAACTTGATCAATTACTTAATCAAAAGCTTAGGCTGAATCCACTCGCGCATTATGGCCAATTATCATTTCACTTAAAACTTGGCAATTGGTCCTGAATATCAAAAACAGTATCAAACATTCCACATTAGAAACCATTTGGGATCAACACAAAGTTAACGTTTAAAAGTCCCATGAACAGATAGACGTTATAACATAATCAATTTCCCTCCTAGGGCAAAATTTGTATGTCAATCTGCATAATTTGCATGATAGCACTTGCACATGAACTGCCTAAAATGGGTACCTAGTGCTATTGAGAGAAAGGCCTGCTGACGTCCCAATTAGGGGTACGTTATATACTTTAATTGATGCAGAAATTTCACAGAAGATGTATTTCATCAGCAGTATGACGAAGCTCAAATTAAGAAGATCTTATATCAATTTTGCATGTTTTTATTGTGATTTTTGTCCATGAAAACCTTTCAATTTTGAGAGTATTTTGCCACAAATAAACCTAGCAATATGTCTCAGTCATATCAGTTCAAGGGATGAACTGAGTTGGTAAAGTATCTATTGAAATTTTGTGCTCGAATGTGGCCTAGAGATGCCCTATATTTATAAATACCAGCTCCTGGCCTAATGACTAATTATCAAATAAATATCCTCTTAATAAAAATATTTTTTTATCTCTTTCCTAGTTTTCTTATTATAATCTTTTCTTTGGAGAAGTGTCAACAAGATGGAAGTACCAAATCTCCATCTTGTAATTAACCCTACCTTGGAAAATTCCCCAACTATAAAGGAAAATTCAGCTCAAAATCTACCAGAATAGTCAAAGCTATTTTAATAAGCCTAGTGAGTTTATGAACGGTCTGAATACCATAAGCCACTGGCAAAAATGAGGATCAATTTTAGAAAACTTTTGCTCTGACTAAGCATGCATGAATCTAATCATCAAGTGTGTGATCCTCATAACTTCACAATTTTTACATTCTTCCAGCAACAAATTGAATTTCCAGTACCCACAAGCGAGATTCATAACCAAAATAGTGGGAACCCAACATTAAGTTTAAGAAATCATCTATATGCAGCAATGGATAGCTATCTTTTCTTTTTATTGAATTGAGATGGCAATAATCCATGACCACACAGTAGTCACATCCTTTTTCAGAATAAATAGGAGTGGGGAGGCCCAGAGGCTTTTAAATGCATGAGTAACCCAGCTTCCAATAGTTACTGTAACTCTAGGGCCACTGGGGCTTCCCTGACTTTAGTTTTTTCTATGGCCGAGATTTGAATGGAGGGTGAGCCTCAGTCTCACTTTGGTAAATTACCCTAGACATTTTTCCATAATCACTTGTACATATGAAAATTATCACAATACTCCTCAAGGAGTTCATTGACGTTCTGGCGTTCATTGGGGGTGAGATTGTCTCCATTTATACCTTTAATTATAGCTATGATGGTTAGGGGATCAAATCCTAAATCTTGTAAAGAGCCAAAACATCTCAAGTTGGCAATATTTTCAATGGGACATAGTTTTATGTAGGAAATAGGGTTATACCAAGGGACTTAGATTATGATCCATTAGATTGCCTAGTAAGATAAATATAGATTTCCCATAAGCAGGATCCAAAATCCCCGGACAGGTCGAAGCTTTTTTGATTGAAGGGTTTGGGTGTCCACTTAGCTCCAAAACTTGATTAGGAAGAGTGAAAATCCTTACTCTTTAACCACAATCACATATGAAAAGAACGGGCATTGTAATTGGATGAGGGGCATCAAAATGTTTTCAAATTTTGTCATCCACAACCTCATGGGGTAACTTAGTTTTTCCTCCAAAGACTTGATATTCAACTTTACAAATGGAGTATGGATGATATTAGGAGTCATGTTTGTTTTTCAGGGCTTCTTTACTTTTAACTGGGAGTTTAAATATTAACTGGACTTAATACCCTAATAGTAAAAGGTATTTTTTATGGTTGATAATTCAGTTAAACTCCCACATCAGTTGGACTACAGTAAAGCAAATCATAATTATCATTTTTAAAGCGATAATGGGGCAGTATTTAGAAGTTTCCTAAATTGGAGGGGCAAAGCAGAATACTTTCCAATAGCCTTAGTTGACTGATTACCAGCCATCCCATACTCAGCTTCGCAATTAAGTCTGGAACCATTTATATCTTCTGGATAAGTCAGGAAGATATAACGTTAACAGGGGAGCTAGTATTGATTATCTTAAGACTTCAACCTTGTGAACGACTGCCTTCAGCAAACCACCAAGATCTAAAATGGTAATTAACAGCTGGTAGAATGTCATTAGGGATTTTCAGTGATTCAAGCGAGGGACTTAGCCGCAGCCAAGCTCAAGGCTGTTCGATACTTTTGAAGGTTTTATCAGCCAGTGCTTGGCTCTCTGTAGAGCTGACCTCCAAAATCTATTGGGTTAACTTTCCAATATAAAATAAAAAAGCTGAAGATCTTTCTTTCCTTGAATAGAACGATGTACATTGAATTCTTCTTGGGCAGCTACTATAAAACATCCCGTGGTACTTAGAATAGAGCTAGAGCTAGAAAAGGGTCTTGAGGCATTTGAGTGTTGTCAGCATAGGGAGCCTCTTACCCTATACTGATTGGTCTTTTGACATCTTATTCTGGAAACTGCGACAAAAGGGTGCATTATGGTTGGGTTCCTTGCAGAAAGTTCAGAATATTTCAGGTGTAGTTGAATTGGAATGTGCAACTTCTAACGCTTGGGACCAGGGCTTATTATTGTTAAACAGAGGTGGCCCATTAGGTTTGTGTATTTTGGCAGGGATCTCCAGGATGGCTTCTTTGATATGGAGAAGGGACGTCAAGTTAGACTTCACCGCCTTAAGATAGACTAGAATATTAGGAATATTTTTAAATGCTGAAAACGAAGAAGTGATAGCATCATCTAACGTAAAGCAATTTACTGCAACCAACGTTCGAGCCTCAAGGAAAAAAATGATGCATGAACTCATTGCTGGTCTCTCCTCAAATAAGGCTTATTCTTATAAAGGTTTGTTTTTGGTTGGATAAGGTTAGATTACTCATAAATTTCCTAAAGCAAATAGGTCTTGGCTTCATTCCATGTATGGTAATGCTTTAGATGAGGAACCATAATGTATTGAGCTATGCAACTAAGATAGTTCGCCAGGCGTTTGAGCCATTGGTTGTTGGTAACTTCTTCCATAGCGCTTTTGTAGCATTATAATAAAGAGAAGATGCTTTCTTCTCTGGGGACTTATTTTTCTCTTAACTAGGGTTCAAACGTACCACTTGGGGGGTTGGAAGCCACATGACGTGGATCAACACTGGGGCCACACTTTCACCTAACAAAGAAGCAGTATCTTGGGAATATTCTTGAGGATGAGGTGCATCCACTTGAATTCATAGGTCATTAATAACTTCAATTACTAAATCTACTTAATCATGGGTGGCATGAAGAGCTTAATTATTGGCGATGAGCTGGTTTAACTGCCACATTTCGTTCTTTAACTCAGTAGTGGCATCTCAGAGTTTGAGTTGATGTTAATCAGTGGCGAGCACTCTTTGCTCAAACTACATATCACAGCAGGTAGGGCTGCCAGGTTCCTGAGGCGTTCATGATGAGCGGTTAAGGAAATTTCAGGGGAGATAGGAAATCCATCCTGAGTGATTTGGACTTCTTGTGTGAAGCGTCCTAATTAGACATCAAGATTTCAAACTTGCTAAATTCACGCCTGGAGGCGTTTGTCAGGGATTCCTGAGTCAACACTAGGACCAGGAGGTCAGGGGGTCCCTGACCACCATCATGTTTGTCACGAACAGGGGGTCCAGGGTTCCCCATCCATCATCATGTCCGTCATGACCAGGGGGTCCATGATCGCCAGGCACTTCTTATGGCACTGAAGAAAGGAGGATATTCTGACTATCACGTACTTCATAGATCATTTTCTTCCAGCAACTAGAGGTGTTTGTCTACAGTGGTCATATAATTACCAACTTCAGTTTGTAACTCAAGGGTATGTTTTCTGACCTGATTATAAAAAGATTACCTCAATTTGACTAAAACTATTAATAAAGTCCCATTCAAACGAAACTCATGATCTCTTAATCCAGATGAGTTAACACGACTTGTATCTTATTGTCAAGCTGCCAATTTTCCAATATAGCGTTTTGTTTTTCGCTGACAAACTGGGAGGCAGATTAGTAGAATTAAAGGAGTTGCGAATGTATTGTCTCCAATAACTGCAAATGGTGGGGTAGTTCATAATGATAGAATCCAGCTACTTGGAGTATATGGTACAAGGTGGATGTACAAATTGACTCAAATTGCGTTCCATACGTCCAGCTCCAACCTGATCTACATTAAGCGAAGAACTTTGGGCCAATATCATCATAGGAACCAGTACCACAAGAGCCTTTCATCTATTATCTTGGCCTCTGGGGACAAAGGCCTCAGACAAGAGGAGCTGGAGGGCTTTGGCGAAGTCTGATAAGTTCAAGTGATATTGCTCTGAGGAAAGAGCTGTGGAGGGTCACCTTTGATGATGGGGGAAATAGAATGTCATAGGTCGCTAATATATCTCCTAAGTGCATATAGATTGCCCACTCACTGAGCTGGGCAGCTTCACAATCCGTGGCATTTTCCAAAGCCAAATAGTTATTGTTCATTGTTCATTTATTTTATTTTTTTCACCGTGAACTTGGGGCAAACCTGGCAGTGAGCATCAGATTTGTCAGGACCATGGGGGTTGATATCACGTATCCCTTGATGTTTTGAAGGCAGGAGACCTGAAGATCCTGTGTGTTGAATTATAAGTTTCACTTTCCATGGCCAAAAAGTCTTCACTCAGGATACTATACCTCAGGTAGTAAATCCTAAATATACTTTTCTCCCTAAATGATTTTAGAGGTAGGCAAAAATGTTTATGGCAAAAAGATAGTAGTCTTTTTTTTAGTACTAGATGGTCCCAACCCAAAAGATAGTAGTCTTTAATTGCTTAAAATCAAGTTTATATGGGAGATCGCGGAGTTTTTTTTGGTAAATCTCCAAGCATACCAAGCTAAGATCTATACTTGTTACCAATTGAGAATTCTGCAGCAGGTTGGTCATCTCAGTCAGATAGGATTTAATTGCCGCATGAATTGGGTTTGAACCCCAAGATTAGGAAGCGTTGATGGAGTAATAGTCAACTGCATAAGTTGGGGTTGATCTTAGTGTCGGAAGGCTGTGATTTTTGTTGGAGATTATCCTCATTAAATGTTTGAACTATTTTGTCAGATTGAGCTCAATTCCCTTTGGACAACAAATCCAGATTCTCAACTTTGGGTAGTAATCCCAACAGTGATGTCCATGGAAAAAAAGAAATAAACACAATCAAATTTATTAAAGCAGTTTATGGTGCACTCTCCAGTGGCGGTATTACATTCTTGGCTAGTTTGGAATAATCCTGATATCTGTTGAGAGTTTGGGAGGGCATCTCTGCTGAATGAGAGTATAATAATAAGGCCAACGTGGATTCTTATGAATCCATTAATGGACATATGTTACTGAAATCTTCAATTATCAGATTATTAAAATTGTCTTCTTTTTTTGTTCCCTTGTCTTGAGTTGGTAAAGGAACAGTGCTGGGGACTCTGCATCCACATGAATAAATTCTGTTCCTGTAGATATGTTTGCTTCCTCACCCATGAGGTCCATAAACCTTGGTCTAGATGGGCTTGATGTATACCACCAAATTTCCAGAATTATTCTTTGTTATTTTAAAAAATTCACTTGATTGGGGAAGAGGTTGGCAGCAGTATATGATTTCAGGGAAAGGTACTATAGTCACAGGAGGCGAGGGAAACTCAATATCCCACTATCATAAGGCATTGTGGTGATGTATGGAGCAGAATGAGCACTTCCAGTACATGTGTGGATATTTTTTAGTGATTCTCTATCGCTGTATTTGAATCATATACACCATCAGTTACTTGATCTTGTTCCAAATCTGTATCTCTGTCCATATTCTACTCTTTTTTAGACAAAACAAGCACTACATCCTTGGGTGTGAGTGGGATTGATTTGGTATAGTGATGTTATTGTATGGTTTATATGGGGTCAATTTCTTGGTTACTCTAATTCTGGAGAAGGTCTTGATCACTGAGCCAGTTATACGCTCCCTCAAAGATTTGAGGTCCTTTGTACCATGCAATTGAGAGCCCGTTATTTGGTTAAGGGTGTTCCAAAAAGCAGTAATGACACTGTCTTATGGGAGGTGAGGGAATCAGCTAGTTGTTGGAAAGACTTGATGTGGCCATCTAAATTTGCGGCTAAGCCTCGCCGTTTGAATAAATTGAACAGGTTTTGAGGACAAAATGCTTTGTGGAACCATAAAGGAAACAATTGTGAAAATTGAGGGAGGTGCCTCCCCTAGAGAGTGTTCTGGTATAGTAGGGTGTGACCCAAGTTTTAGCTTTCATTGCAAGGCATCTATTAGTGCAAGTGATCACTGATCTTCAGAGGCCTCAGTAGTTCCATTTAAGCAATCTTGCAAATTGAGTTCCGCCAACACTCTGAGCACCTTGCGGGCTATTTTGTCCAAAGGGCAGATTTTGTTCCTATTGCCGTGACACTACAGGCTTGGGCATTTGAGGGGTGAGATTGATTGTGACGCCCAAAGGAGCAGTACTTACTTAAATCTTGGATCAACGCTACCCATAACCGTCTGTTAAAATTTTAAAATGCTCACATCATCCAGCTTAATAGATTATAAGTATCATCTGCTATCCACTGAGAGCATTTTATTATAAATATCCATAACTGATGTTGGATGTTATCAATAATATGTTAAATAATGTTAGTTTTATTCCTTTTTGAATTGGTTTCTGTTTGCTGTATTCTATTCCGCCAAATTACAAATGTTACATCAGGGAGGATCCTCAACAATGGATACAAGTGATTCAAATTTTAAGCTAACAATTGATAATTAAATTATCTTAGGATGAATTGATAAGGGTTTGTCACCTGTTGATAAAGATTTATCATTAGTTGCTTAGCGTTGAAGACTCTTTTGTTGGTAGCAACTTGCGGGTTAGCCTAGAAGGCAGCGCAGCCTTCTGTTAATGTTTAAAAGGTCATATTACCTAAGGAGGTTGCTAGCTTAACTTGTGAAAACCACTGGAGTTGAGTAAAGGCGTGTAACACAATCTTCAGATATACCATAAAAGTGGTCGTGACATGGTCAGCAGCGAATTCTGACTAGATGGATGAGTTAATCATCGTTTTAGATGACTCCTAAGGGCTAAATTCATCGTGATGGATGCCATTCCTATTGAGCGTCAATGGAATATTTAGGACTAAAAATTTTCTTCTACAAATCCCCTGAATATAATTTATAAAAACCAGTATCTTACAGTTCACTTTGGAATACATTCAGATAGCTACACAATTCTTATTGTGCTATTGAGTTTAAAGTGGAAGAGATGTGTTTCTCTAATAATTGAGCTTATGTGTGACTGTAAGGGCACCCAGTGAAGGCAACTATGCGGGATGAAACCTGGGGTACTTCCCCACCGCACTGTGGCAATGCAAATCATGGCACATAGTAAACCTCAAACCTGAGTTGGGTACTCACACCAACCAAAAGTGACATATTCCTTACTGTTTGGTGTACCAGTTATCATAGGCTACCCAGCCAGTTCAGAGTTATTCCTCCCATTCTTTATTGTGAGGAATGAGACCAGACTGACCCCAAGTTGGACTGCTTTAGTAAAGAGGATTGCCATAGCTTTCCCCAGCTATTTTTAACCATCACATGACTATGGCCAAGGTTCTTTAACTTGGAATCCTTCCAAAGGGACGCAACAATTGTTCTGCAAACCATAGACCATAAATCACCTCCCCCCTATCGTGCACCAAACCCCAAACCCTTCTTGTCTGCAAGCAGACTTGGAGGAGCATACGTGATTAGGATCTCGGGCCTTGCTAGATGGCTAGTAGATAACTTGCAACTTGGTTGGTATGCTTCATAACATAGGAGAAATCTTTTCCACACAGCCTCCGCTGCCAAACAAACTGTGAAGGTATGGTTTTCCGTCCCCTCCCCTCCACATACCTTACAGGCATACAGAAAGTCATCTTCCTTATGCTTACTCCATTTACACAGAGTCGTTCCAGTGACCAATATGGTGGTACGGAGTTGGAAGAGAGAGTTCTGTTCTGGTATAGACCAAAAATCTTTAACCCTCCTCCCCCACAGGTCCATCAAGCCTTGTCGCTATCTACAAAAGGTTTGAGTTTTAGAACATTGAGCAAAACTATCTGTTCTGTAGATCCTGGAACTTAACAGATGTGAACTTTGTGATGAAGATACCATCACCACCTATCATATTTAGCCTGTCCTAAAGGACGATGAGCCTCTTCCATCTGCGTTACCTCCAGCCTTATCTCCTTGTGGGAGCACTCACCGATCATACTATCTATGACCTTCTGAGAAAGCTTCCCCAGACTCTAATGAAGCCAGAGAAGGAATTTATTACCCCCAGAAAGAAGTCAGTTCAGTAGCTTCCACAACATCTGATGCCAACCTTACCAACACCTTGGAGGCACTGGAGTTACTATTATCTTAATCCTCCCTAAGCACCCTTTGGCCATCTCCATCAAGAAGGTCCCCCCATTGAAACACCCCAATAAAGTGCTTGAAGACCTTGTGCAGACCAGGATCCATCTCCAGTCATTAAGCTATCTCCCCAAAGGTGGATTTCCCAGATCCTTTCAGTGAATCATTGTCCACCCTCTAATCTCCCATTGCTGCCTTCCCAAGCTCTAAAGTGATCCTTCCAATAGCCGGTAGTTTCCCCACACTTGATATGGTCACTTAATTATGCCCCAAATGACACCAAAGTCATTGTTGTTCATATCTCAGCAAGTCTTAGCAAGTTAGTCCTCCTCTATTAAAACCAAATTAGAACCTTCCCTCCCCAGAGACCCATGTAATTCACTTCAGCTTAAGTGCCTTGTCATACTCTCACGTCAATAAGACCAATGACCTCCCACTTCACCTCCTGTTACTAGGTCTCATAACTAATTTTTGATGTTTGCCCCCGCCAGATCGAATGGGTAACTGACACTTTATTCTTATTAGGGAAGATTCCAGCAGTGAAACAAATCTAGTAATGTACCATAGTCCGGAAAGAATAAAGTTGTTCATGACAATGGCTCTACCTCAATATGATAAATTAAGTCTGCCACTTCCAAGCCAATTTCTTTGGTTGGTCTTAACTTTGAGCCATATTTCGTGCGGTGATGCCACTTAGGGGTTAGAAACCTGAGTTATAAAAACTACTTTTATGTTTCCCATTGAAAAGAATCATTTCTTGGAGTCACATCCAACGTCGCCATTCTGCCAGAGACATGATTATATCTGGACAGATTGACCTTAGCGTTGCTTGCACTTTGGTACATCTTCAGAAAGTTCATCACATTCTTCTCCTCCTCTGACGAAACAATAAACCAAGTATCATCTGCAAACATTGAGTGGAAATACTTTTCCCCATTGATGGTAAGTTTATTCCAGTCCAACTTCCTGAGAGCCACTGAAAGGGTCTCTATTGTAAAAACAAACAGCAAGGGAGATATAGTTTCTTACTGACGCACACCCCTAAATATATTAAAAAGCTGGGAGAGGTCCTCATTGATATTGTCAACTGATGAGATTTATAGGGAAATCTCTTTAAAAAACCTCAACAAGAACCCTTTACTTACAACTTTACACAACAATTTACTAAGAAACTCGTGATTCACCTGGTCATACGCCTTCTCTTAATCAAGAAACTGTAGCCACCCCCTCTATTGATACCGTTTACTTGCCCATTCTTTTATAAGGTGGAGCAGCATCAGGATGTCAGTAATCAACGTTCCTGGGATAACACCAATCTAGTATTTCCCAGTGAATTCTGACACTACTATATTTAGTTAAATAATTTAGATCTTCATTATTATTTTGTAGTCAACATTCTTTAGAGTCAAAGGCTGAGGGTTCACCACGAGAGTAAGATCGCCATTCTTATTCATAACTACCATTATGTCTTCAAAAACGCTGCATTATAGTACCAGAGACAAATAGAGTTGATTGTAAAGCTTAGCGAGCATCTCAGACATCTCTTCCCGAAACAACTTGTAGAGTTCAAGTATCAACCCATCCTCTCTAGGAGCCTTACTATTCTTTCCATTGCAATGGCATATGATACCTCTGACTTTCAGAACTTAGCACATATTAACTTCTGTGTCTCTATTGGAAGTACTCTCAGTCTGATTGTGAGTACTTTGGTTGACTCTGAGTCATTCTCTGAGGGCCATAAAAATCCTCATAGTAAGATGCAGCCACATCAGCCATTAAGCTGCATCCGTGCCTCAACTCCCTCATCAAAAAGTGACAAAATTCTTGCTGAGGGTCTTAAAGCCCCTACTGCCTTATAAAGTAAGGTCACATTGCCTTAAGAGTCCACATCCCATATAGCCTTCTTTTGTTTGAGGAAATTTACCATATAGGCTCCCATTGATTTCACATACAATTCAGCCTTGACCATGTAAGCAGGTGCCCCTATGACCACAGCCTTCTTGCAGGTACCTTCGAAGCTCCTCTCCAAGGTTTTATACCTTGAATGCATGTCCCCTAGTTGCCTCCCAAAGTTTTTTACGCGCCATCTTGAGATCAGCCTTAATCAGCAACCATTTTACTGGTGCATCTGGCTTTCCTACAATGTGGCTTCACCACCATCTCACCTTCTTCATGATTTTCTACAATATACCACTTTAGGATTTTAGGGTTCGGTTTATAGATCCCTTTCCCCGCAGAAGCATTACAAGGGCCACTGATCTGTAGTTCTTAAGGCCTGAGGTCCAAAGGACTGGATCATGGTTCCAAAGCATTAACTGGTAGCGACTTGGGAGAGGCTGAGGCACTTACACAACGTCAATTTGAGAAAAATGATCTCCCTGAATGTGAGTCCACCCTGTATTTCCTTTCTCACCACAGCCAGCCTTCCACACAGCCAGTAGATTAAGGTTGGTCTTTAAACTGGCCTATGCGTGGTCTCAGATCAGAAATCCAGTTGTTGAAAGCTCCAACCCTATCATCCCTAAAGCAGGCACAGTATATGTCTCCTCCAGAACTACTGCCCCCCTGATGCTTTCCTGGATCCTCAGACTGATCTTATGGAAGAAGGACTTATTTTCAGATCCAGAATTGGGCGCGTATAAGCTGATAAACCAAATTAATTCCTATCCAAACACTGACATTACTGCCACTTCTAAACCAGGAACCAAAATCCTTTTGTCTGCCACCTTGACCTTGTCCTGTCAGACCAAAATAACTACTTTGGTTTCTCCTCCTCTCTCTTTCCCTCCCTCAATGGTAATCCAAGCTTGGTCAATTTAATAATTAAGAATAAAATATTTATTTCAGATGGAATTTGTAAGCCCAATCCTCTTCAACCACAGGTTTAACTTAGACTCAATTAAAAAACCAATATCAATCCTGTGCTGTTGCAATCTGGGATTTAATTGCTGCCATTGTTTGAGTACATTCAGACCACGCAAGTTAGCAAATTTACCATGATTTTCATAGGTTGGATACCAATGAGTCTTTGGTGTCAGGATCTGGGGGGTCCTCAACCTCTTCTACCTCAGCTGGTTTAGTGAGAACACATTTTCTCCTCCCCTTTCCAGCTCTAGGATGGGCTAAGGATGGTGACTCCTTGGTCACAGCATCAACCAGAGTCTTACTATTGCAAGGGTCATTGACTGAACCCTCCCCTTCTGTTGGAGGCATTGGGTCAGAAGGCTCTGCATTGCCATTGCTAACGGGCAGCTCCTCCCTAACTTCCACCTTATACCCTATGGGATTAGCATGCACTATCCCATCTACATCAATTATTGTAGCTCTTCTACGATGTAGTAATGGGAAAATCATATCTTTTTGTCAAGAACCCACTTTAAATGTTCTTTGTAGATTGGGACAACACGTCACTAAAATTAATTTGGTGTCTAGTAGCTTCCCGCACCTTTCAAGTTCTCCTAGACTCCTTGCTGACCTTATAGGAACTTTTAAGCACCTCGCTCACCGCCTCCAAATTGATCTTGCTAGCTACAGCCGTCTCCTTTACTTTGGCCAAAAGACAGCTGGCTTTTCCACCACTTTCTTAAGCGCTAGCTGCCCTTTCTCTGTGGTCGCCATATATGACTTCCACTCTCTAGGGCCATTAGTCTTGGCCGCTGCCTCAGAAGGTTTAGCCTGATGACATTTAGCTCTGACGATCCCATCAGGCCACACAAGAAGCACCAGTCCAGTGGTACCACAGGGATCCTCTTGGTTCTCATAGTGACTGAATGAGGCAACTCCACATATGCTTTGAGAGTTCACATTTCAAAAACCAGTCTCTAAAGCCTGCTGTGAATTTTTCAAGCAATCTTACTTCTGCATTATATTCTTTACTAGCTTGTTCTTAATAAAGTAGATCACTCTGCCAAAGCTTTTATGCTGTAACATCATGACCCTCTACTGACAACAGGTGGTACGTATCACAGTATATTTTTTTAAATATCAGTGCAAATCTCAAGACATATGGACTCCTCGTTCTTGATGCTCAAATGGCAGTCAGAACATGTTCTTTTTTAAACTTAGACTGTGAAGTCACAAGTTTCACCCAGGAGCCAAATGCTAATATGGATTGAGCAAACCCTCACACCTCAATAATGCGAACCATGAGCATCTCATTATGCCACCCTGTCTTCACCTCCATGGAGTGAACGCTTTTGAGGCTCTCCACCATGCTAACCGTCAAACCTTATGAGGTACCAGAGTTCCTCACTTCGAAAATCTTTGTTCCAGCCCTAAATCCATTAGAAGTCACTTCCAACCATGAGGTAAAGCCTTTGGGTCAAAAGGGGCCTCTCACGCTTTTGCTTTGTTAATAGTTTATTCTCTCTGACTTGTTTTGGAACAGAGTTAAACTCTCAGGCCCCCTTTTTGTACAAAAAGAGTTGCAGCCCTATTGGGTCAGTTTGTTGCTTTGGTACATGAGTACTCTCACCTTTCACTGCACGAGTTTAGGCCCACATATACCATTATCAACTATCCAGGTTTCAGTCCAACCCAGACAGCCGCGTTTATTAAAGCATACAGTTGTATAAGTACAGCTAAACAAATTTTGCCCCATCTTTTTCGCTGAGACCTGCTTTTGCAGCGCTACACCTCATAGGAGAGTAGTGTGACATATGATAGTCTAGACTCTTGAGCCACCTTCCTGTCTGTATTCACCCCTCAAAGGAGAGTGGAAGCACCTGCATGAATAGGTTGGTTTACTGTCATTAGATTCCATACCACACCTCTTTCAGTCCACTTTTGGACACTTAATTGCTTCCTCTCTATATTTGGTGATGGCTATTCATCCATGATTCCACAAGCTTTCCTTGGTGACGACACGTGAAGGACCCAGCTTGACCTACCTAGCTCCCATTTTAACTATCTATCTGTTGTTTGCCAACTCTTAAGATTAAAGGTGAAGGAATAGTTTTCCCTTGTCCAAGTTGTCCTCATTTACTCATGAGGAAAAGGAAATTAAATGTTCCCTTGTTATCCAGAAGTGCCTTCAAGTATCTGAAGCAAAAGTGTTCACACCTGTCTAGCAATGAAGACTTACTCATACTGGTTTTGAAGAGCTCAAATAGTATAAAAATCTTCACATTATTAATAACCCACCCATTTTTTATAATAATCAACAATCTATTCAATGCAAACCTCAAATTTTTGCAGTAAACAAAAAAGATTACATTTTGTGCTCACCAAAGTGGTAGTTAAGTTTTTAGGACAAATATTAATAAAAGAATTATCATCTTAATGTTGTACAAAAACAAACTTCAGAAGTTGTGGACAAAATCATAAAATTTGTAATAATACGCTGGACTCAGCGTCACAATCTAATCTAACTACCTTAGATGAACGAGTTGCTAAAGCTGAGGAAGAGGTAGAACAAATTGGAAAGGTCAACAATGATTTTTATGGAAATTCACCCTCATGAGCAGAAGGATACTGAATTATTTAAAGAGTGATAAATCAGAAAACTGAAAAAGAATCAGATAGAGAAGGCTTCCACTGAATTCAAGTGAATGAGGACAAATCTTATGACATTTATTTGAACAAAAAAATATAAAAGTGCGAATTCACCTATATTGAGGCAGATGAAACTGACAACAAGATAGTGAAAGTTCCACTGGGAAATACAGTCCAAGTAAGCCTGGAGCTTTTGCTGCAATTTTAAAGATGACCCATTAAATCACACCATTATTAGTTTAATTTTTGGGCAGGTACTTTCTGCCACAGTAGGGATAGAAAAGTTTTATAATATGCCATAATATCTATATTTCTCAGGGATAACACTCCAACCTTTTTCTCAATTATTTAAAAAGATAATGTTTGGATATGGCGGCTGACAAAAAGCAGCAGCAGTGATAAAATTCTGAGACACAGAATACTAAAACTGGTGATCCATATCAATGGGGTAACCAAAAATACAGCGACACTAATGAAGCAATCACGACTGAGCTTGGTAGCCCTGAGTGGATGGCTATCCAATAACGGGAGTTTAGGTGAAACCAATTCAAGAAGAACGAAACGTTAACCATTTTTGCTAACCAATTTTACAGGAAGCACATATTCTGCCAGGGGCAAAAGTTCTGTCAGATATTAAGTCACATTTAGTAATGCAGATGGCACTTCAGCCCTATGGAGATTTTGCACCGTGCTATGATTTTTGGCGCTAACAAAACAAACTTAAACATTACAGATGGTGAAGTATCTCAAGATGTTAAAAGAAACATTCAAAGCACTTACCAAACCTTAAAGCTGTTCCCGCTAAAAATAGTATAATTATGGTGAAGTTCAATGAGCCTATTAATTAATTGCAGAATTTAGTTGTAATGTGAAACAAGCCTGAAGCAAAATGGGCAGACAAAACTCAAAACGTTGCCACAAATGTGAAAAGTTTTAGATTTTTACCGCTCAACGCTGGAGAAAAAGCCTAAATAACTAGTAATTTGGTTCAGGCTAAGGAAAAGAAACAGAGAAAGATTCAGGAAAGGAGCCAACAGTCTTAATATGGAACTTCTAGCAAGAAATTTATCATGTTCCCTCTGACATCTTTAAAGATGACTTGGATATCTCCAAATGTTTCTGCAGACAAAAATACACTTGATCCACTTTATCCAGTGGTTAATTTGGATTTAAATTTAATCATTAGAGCAAAGGCGAGTAGCAACCCCAAAATTGTAAAGAGAGGTTGATCAGCCTTATGCCATCAATTGGAGGAAAAGTTCAGAACAGCTAATAGTACTTAATATTTGTTTAAGATGAAACTTGCAATGTGAGAGTTTCTTTCTCTATTAGTGCAATCAAGGAATTCTTCCCTAATTTATCTGCACAATTAAAATATACTCTGGATTTGTTATTTTTCACATGATTCACTCATTAAACACCTTATTACAATACTCTGAGTGTATGTATGAGGATATTATAGTCAATTGATTAAAAGTATAGGCAACAATTGACAGTAAAGCATCATTATTATTATTTTAGCCATGTTGATGAAGCAAATGAAGATCTATCTAGAATTTGAACACTGAAAGGAATATGGAACAGAAGTACTGAATACCAAAACATTTTGTTGGGCATACAGTGCAGTGCCTCTTTGGTTTAGGTCACTAGTGATAAATCTCCCGCCATAGTACTGTCAAAATCAAAATTATGACATCCTCATTATAACGGAATTTCAGAGAAAGTATGGTGGCAAATGCAACTATGAAGGGAATACCCTAAAAAGTTTTATGAATATTCTGCCCTTGGTATATCAGCAGATAAGAGAAACTCCGCTGATGAATATTAAATTTTTAAAAACTAATTTAAAATTATTGCATAAATTATCCAATACAAGTTGGTTGTAAGGAAACTTAAAGAGTTACTAGCGCAGATTTATGAAAACTGTGGGATAAAGTTGAGATCAAAAATGATGAATACCATTCTTTGCCAGGAATGCAACTATTAATCAACACAGGGTTAACACTAGAAATCATGGAATAATTATATGTGGAAGTCATTACCTCATGGCATTAATTGAGATTGGAGCCTTGGATAGATCTTTGGAGTATAATGCCAGGTCATAGTGAAACCTCAGTTCTACTGGCCAAACTGAGCGAAAACCTGATGAAGTTATAGAAACCTCATGTTACTGCATTTACGCATTTAATTTTGAGGGCTATAATCAGAGTGTTCCTTGATTTTGAAACGCTAGCAGAAATAAAATTACTAATATATGTTGACCAAAAATAATGATGTACTGGTTGATAAAGAGCAGCTCGCTAGTTTAATAAGCACCAGCAGCAGGAGGAAATGCTAATATTATTCAAAAATATTAGATGGTATTTGCCCAGGATGACTATGAACTTGGATACACTAAAAATGTGATTTACAGGGTTCAAAAAGTGGAATACCCGCCAATACAAATGTGAACCATCAGATGAACTGAGGCCTCTGAAGCAGTAGTCAGCAAAAAAACAAAAAATTGATTGAGCATGGTCTCATTGACTTTTGTCAAGTCCATGGCTGAGTAAAATACTTATTGTATAGAAAAAACAGATTTGATATAGCTGTGACCAATTACTACAAGTTAATTAAAATTTAATAAAAGAGGATTTGTATCTGCTGCCAAAAATAGATGAAGCACTTGATTATTTAAGGGAATTTAAGTTCTCTCAGAGATGGATTTGATCTCAGAGATCTCGGAAATTAGATTTGCAAAAGAAGATTAGGAAAAATGTGTGATAATCAATGCACAAGGGATATACAAGCTGATGAGAATACCCCATGTATTATGTAACGCGCTAGCTACCTTCCAGCGGGTGATATATTTTATTTTGAGTGATATGAAGTTGTTCTGCATTTTGGTTTACTTGCATGACATCAACTTTTTCAGTAGGACATTAACAGTCACCTGGAACACTTGTATGAAGTGTTTAAATGCCTAACAATGGTAAATTTGAAGAAAAAGCTGAGAAAATGCCATCTGTTCAAAAAAGAACTTGAATCTCTGGGGTTTGTGACAAACTCAAGTGGACTACAACTGCAGTTATAGAATATGAAGGCCATTTAACGGACGTCAATCATGAAGTATGTTTGGGACTTACAAATCTTCTTTGGGATAGTTGGCTACTATTGCTGATTTATCAAAGATTTTTCTAGAATTCTTGACAAAATATTTTACCTATTGAATGATTAAAAATGAATCATATGGAATTAGGAGGCCCAAGAAGCCTTTAAAGAGCTCAGAAGATATCTGATGACTAGTCCTGTTCTGAATAGCCAAATTTATAGTAAAGAGTCTATAATTTAAATGAATGCCTTTTTAACGGCAATTGCAGCTAGTTTAAGTCATGTTACCAAAGATGTGGAGGAGCATTCAGTGGTTTATGTTAGTCAGACATTTATGCCAATAGAAAGGTACTACAACATGATGGAGCACAAATGCTTCGTGGTAATATACAACTGCAAACAATTTTAAGTGTATATTCACGGGACACACTTCAAGGTCATAAATGATCACTCATCTTTATGCTGGTTGCATAGTCTTTGAGACCAGAGGTGTGACTATCTTGATGGGCTCTGAGCCTGCAAGCCTATGATTTTGAAATTATACACATAGCGGTAGTAGCCCATCAGACTGCTGATTGATTATCAAGATTACCAGCTATTCAAGCTTTGTACCAGAAAGCAGATGAACTATCACAACAAAAGTTTAAAGAAAATATTGGGGATAAACTACAAGAGATTCAAATTATGGTGAAGAGATCAATGGAAATTACTGATATGTAAAACGGACAATTATATAAATAAATTGATGAAAAATTGTTGATTGTTCTTTAGACTGATAGAATGCTCCACAATTATACAAGCCATGCACAAAGTCGTTGGGCATGGTGGTTTAAGAAAAACTATGGTTCATGTACGCTAGTAGTATTACTGGGAATCAATCAAAAATGATGTAGCGAATTATCTAGCCTGTTATGTGAAGCTTCAACTCCACAAGCCCCATAATAAAGTGATGGTATACCAGCTATTATACCCTGGGTTTGCTTGGCTTATAGTGTCAGTAGGTGTGATAGGAATTTTTTGTTAGTAATTGTGGAGTAAAGTACATTATAGTTGCAATAGACCATCTAACTAGATGGGAATACCAAGGATTTAAGTAAGGTTGATGCAACAAACCCCGCGAGATTTTTACTGGAACAAGTAGTGTACCAGCATGGATGCCTAAAAGTATTAATCAGGTATAATAGAACCAACGTTACACCATACATATTTCTAAGCCTAAATGAATTAGTAGGAATCCAAGGAGAGGTGTCCATTCCATACTGTCCAGAAATTTTAGAACGTTAGAGAGAGTCAACAGAACTCTGCCATAGCACTGAGAAAATTGGTAGTGGAGAAAACCTCTACTGGGTATCTAATCTAAGTCCAGTTACCCTTGCATATAATATTAATTATCATAAATATAACCAAGAAAACTCCATTCAAACTATAATATGGACAAAGGGCCTCACTACCAATAATTTTGTATTATGCAGTAGAGCCAGTTTGGTGAGCTCAGAGCAATAGTTAACCCAACTGGAAAATGTCATGATGAAATTGCAAACACAGGCTATTAACACGACATTGAAGATAAGAATTAGGTGAAAAACAGGTTGATCAAAATCTATTGGCGCTCAAGGAATACCATATGGGGGATAAGGTAGCCTTTTGTGATAACCATGGATTGGGAGAAGAAACAAGATTGACGCCCTAAGGTTGGGTCCATTGAGATTATCGCCAAGATGGTGACAGATGGCTATACGCTGAACAATATTGCATATGCTCGAATTTTGAATTGGGTCCATAGAAAATACTTAAAGAATTGGATATAAATAAAAAATAAAAAAGACAAAATAAGATAAAAATTAGAGAAAAATATAAAAGAGAAAAAATATGAATATATAAATTAAGAAGGAGAATCCTTGAGTAAAGATTATAAAACTATTATTAGAACAATAACAAATTTTTTGCTATAGATAAGATTATCTGGCGGTGTTCCTACCTTCCATTGTCTAGTGGGGAGAAGGGGGATGTACTATGAAAAAAGTAGTGAAGAAGAGAATGAATATGTGGTAGGATCAGTTTGTGATGAAATTGGGTCTACCTTAAAGAGGCACAAGGAAAGAGAGTTTGAAGATTTTTACTCATTAAGTGGGTATAAGCAAGACCTGGGGGAATAAGGCGTTCAGAGAATTCATTAATGGGATTGACTGAGAAGATCCTTGTATGGTGTAAGTAGTAAGAGCCACAACCTGAGGGTACAGGCTTTTAGGAGAATATTCTTAGTAAAATTGACTAAAGTAGTCCTGGTGTGGCATGTAACCATGTGCTATGCTCATAAGTTATGGCATTAAAAACAAGATGAAGAGGAAACACACTGAGGAGAATGGACACAAAAAATGCTTGTGCAAGGAAAAAGAAGATTTAGTTCAGCTTAAATCAAATTTAAATAATGCTGGCTGATTCAGGCCCTGAAATGAAGCGGTATCTGCCTCCAAGACTCTACCAATGATGGATAACTGGTCAAGCGGGGGGATGTGTTGGGATTATAAAATGCCCACATCAAACATCTTAAGATATTATAATCATCATCTGCTTTATCCTCTGGGAGAGATTTATTATAAGAAAACCCATAGCGGATGTGAGAGTTATCATTAATGTGCTAACTTTTATTGGGTTTTTTCCTTATAAAATGCTAAAACTATGCCAAAAAATTCCATTAGAATACTGATGTTTTAACAGAGAGATCCCCAAAAATGTTTACAAGTGATTAAATTGTTAGTTTAACAATTAATAATAAATTTCTTGTGAAAATTGATCAGAGTTTGTTGCCAGTCAATAAAGGTTTATTGGCTGTTGCTGAGTGTTATAATGCTTCTGTTGACAACAGCTTGTGGGTTAGACTAAAAAACAATTTAACCTGCCGTTGGTGGGTAAAAGGTCCCTATACTTAAGCAAGTTGCTATCTTGATAAGAATAATTCACTGAAGTAAAGTACATATGTTAGGACATGCTCTTTGGATATTCAACCAAGGAAGGGTCATGGCCTAATCAGCAGCAGAATCTAACTAGGCAGATGAAGTAATCATCATTTTAGATGACTCTTAAGAACTAAATTCATTGGTGACGGATGCTTTTTTTATTGGGGAGCCAATGGAAGAGTTAGTCACAAACTTCCTATATAGATCTTTTATTACTTATTTATTAGAACAGTATCTTACAGTACACTTTGGAATACATTTAGATAGCTATACAAATTTATATTGTGCTCTTGCGATTAGAGTAAAAAAGTTAGTTTTCTTTTATCTATTTGACATTTTTCAACTCTTGAGATTAGAGTTGAAGGGATAATTTCCCTTGTCCAAATGGTTCTCAAGTACTGGAGGAAAGAATGAAGGGAAAGGATCCTGATATTCAAAAGTGCATTTTAGTATCATAAGTAAGGGCTTTAGCACCTGTCTTGCGGTGAAGGCTTAATTCTATTAGTTGTGAAGAGCTCAACTAGGTTAATAGTTATTATACTTTTATCAACCCACCCAATTATTATACTAATCAACAATCAACTCAATGTACACCTCAAACATGTGCAGTAAACAAGAAAAGTTTACATCAAGATGTCAGGAGTACATGCAGGAGACCTTATAAACTTTGGTTAGTTATATGAAAACCCAATTTCAATAGGTCTTGGGACAACAACATAACATCAGTATTAATTAGCTGAGTTTTTATTTCAGACAACTGATGTGCAAGGAAAGACTTTACTTTCATTGGGTGCATTCTAATACCCATGCTAGAATCCACAGTCCGCATGGCATCACCGTTCTGATTATATTTAAAGTAAGGTCTATGGGGGATAGGTGCAGGAATACTGATTGTTGGAATTTTTTGCCCATATTCCCAGACAACTAGATTACCAGGGATCGCCAGGGGATAATTCCCTAATTTGATGTAAATTAAATATTGGTAACCCTAATTTTGGGGTAACTAAGTTTGGGTAAATTAAGGTTATTCGCCTGGTTAGATTCGTGGGGGATTGATCCATATTAATGCTTAAGATCTCGTCAGGCAGAGTTTACAAAAATAGGGGCATCTGATAGTTGAAAACTATCAGGTGTACCAATTGATACTGTCATGTTTCATCACCAACCAATTGGGAATTTAAGGAGTAAGCTGCAAAGCAAGTGATTCCACCTGCATTTAGCTAATTAATGAGTTGGTTTTTGACCTGCCTTAATAGGTAACAAGTTCCATCACCTAAGCAGGTCACTAGCTAAATATGGTTGGTTCACTTGGACTGAGAGGAAAGCGTTAGGGACACGTTTTCTGACTCTTTCTGTTTTAGGTCTCAAGAATGTCCAACAACAGAATACTAGCCAGGATGGGGAAGACCATCGCTGCTGAGATGAGGATGGGTGATTCAATGTCAACGGCTGCCATTTATTTGAGGAGGTGCCAACTGAGGGTTGGGCACTGAATTCACCACTATAAATTCCCTAAAGAATCCACTAATAAACGCACTATTATACCCTACTTTACAAGTATACTTTTATCAAAATTCATTGCAAGTTCTATTCTTTCTAAAGGATATTATTTCTATTTATTATAATTAGAGCTCTTTAAGATAAAGAGTATGGATCTTAGTGAGGATCCAGAGATGAAGCTAAATTAAATTGGGGATTTATGCCAACTGTGTGTCATAGAGAAACTGTAAATAGGGATCTGAGCGTAGATTGAGTTTGGTTTTATAAGGGAACGAATCCCTATTCAGGACATAATAAGTATTCTGAGAGGATAACAGGCTGAGCTTGGACTGAAATCTAACACTTCCATTAAACTACAGATAATAGTCGCCATACTATTATCAACGATTATATCAACTACTATCTTAAAACACAGAGAATTGCACACAAAACCTAAACCTGTGCGAATAGTATATTAATAGGGTTATTGGCTGAGAATAATCAGTAAACCTATAAATTTTTACAAAGTGGTGCTCACTACAGGGGCGTAGTTGATATAAGAAATTAGAACGGGATGTCATAAAGACAAGATAAGAAAACTATGGATGGAGTTGGCAACTGTTAATCAAAACGCCCTGAACTCAGCGGATCATAGAGAATTAGCAGCCTTGTAAGAGAGAGTTGCTAAGATGGCGGAAGGGGTCAATAATGTCATGAGTTTTAGGAATATTTTACTTGGAAAAGTAACGTCATTAAAGAATAAAGAAGGAGACTTAATTTGAGAAGTCTTTTTTTGAAAATTGAGCTTGAAGCAGATTGCGTTTATTTAAGAGCATTCAGCGTTGATATCAAGCAGCTGATTAAACAGGTTGAGGAGTTAAAGACTAACAAATGCGAATGTAACCCATATGTGGCAATTGATGCTGAAGAAAGAACCCCCTGTATGATAATTGGGAAGGCGACTACCTCAAAAAACATGCCACCCGCTTTTATTGCTTTTTAGAGATAACACCCAAAATCTCTCCTCAAGTGAGCTTAGTAGCCAAACCCAGATAGGTGGCTAGAGAAACCTCAGAGGAAAACATAGCAACACAAAATTGCAGACTTTACATCAGGATAATGCCCCTGCTTTTTCTGATTGTTTTATATGATAATGTACATATATGGTGATTGTCAAAAGACATTGACATTTATGAATTGCCTATATACTGATTGTCAAAATCTAGTGTTGCCCCACCTGGAGGGGGACAGCTGGTCATACGCAGAGGCCAAAGTGGCCTTTATGAAGACATTCAGAAGCCTGACATGTATGTTGAAGCACAAATAAGAGTTTATGGGCGTTCAATTCCAAAAAAGATGAATTCTTAGCAAGCTTCGCTGATCATTTCTACCAGGAATTGCAAATCCTGGTTGGAGCAAAAGTGCTGGATGATTTTGGTGCCAGAATTGCATTAAAAGTGGCCCTTCATCACTACCACAATTTGCACTAAATGATGTCTTACGTGTTTGCAACAGAAATTACTAACTCTCAGGTGGTAGACAATTTAAAAACTTGGGAGCTAACATCGATGCCCCAAATAGAAGTTTCAAATCAAACCAGTACAAAATTTGAATTCCACAAAGGGGAATGAGGGTACTAAGGAGATGAACAACCAAGCCTTTTGGGGAATAAGTCTGAAGACTTTAAACAGATTAACAAGAAGGGGAAAGTCTGTTACCAATGCGGAGGAAAGGGACATTTTGCTGTACATTGCAAAAGACCCAAGGATCAAATCAATACGGTCCAAGAAAAAGAGTCTGCAACTGCAAAGGAGTCAGAAAAGGGCCCACGGCCTAGATGGGGAACAGCCTAGAGCTGTGTAGAAGCCTGTTCCTCCTGATATTATGCACAAAGAAATTGACATCATTAATCTGTTCATGGATGAAGACATACAGGATCAACCAAATCAAGTGGTCAATTTGGATGTGAACATGGTAACAAGATCTGAGGTGAATAAATTGACCATGAGATAATCAAAAAAGCCCGGCTGTACACCCAACAACTAGCATACAAGATTTGAGCCACAGATAATCCTGATGAATTGACCAAAGTCCAAATAGATGAGTCAAACTTGTCAATCCCCCTCAGCGTGATCAAATAATTATTTCCTGATTTATCAGCGCAAATAATTCACACCCTCAATTCAGCTAAAATTGCCACTATACATTCAGTAAATACTATCTTACAGTACTCTGAGTGTACATATAAATAGATATACTAGTGAATCAAGTATGGGTGAGGGTGATTACTTGAAAGCAGAGTGCCTATTATATTATCTTGACCAAGCTGGTGAAGAGGATGAAGGTCTCTCCTGACTTGGAACACAAGGAAGAGTATGGGACAACTGGGCCAAATACTACCATCTCATGTGGAGCATATAACGCTCTACCACTTTGTTTCAGATCCTTGGTGGTGTCTGCACCGACAACAGTTTTGGCCAATCAAAACTATGACATTCTGATTGGTATGGAATTTCTATGGAAGTATGGAGTTAAATGTAACTTTGAGGATAGTATGTTGACCATATTGGGTCAGATGTTACCATTGGTCTATCAGAAGGATGGGGAAGCTCCACTGAGTAGGAGAAATAACTTCATCAACTTGATATGCAATGATGGCATTGTCCTGATTTGATATCAACTAGTTGGCTGAAAGCGACGAAAAATGCTGACAGAAATCCTAGAAAATCGGGGTTTCCACTGAGGATTAATAATGCAAAAACCATATCATTGGGATCACAAATAATGGTCGACACAGGGTTGACATTAGAGATACTGGAGCTGCTGTATGTGGAGGTCAGAAGCCCCCTGGAAGAAGTCCAGAATAGAGGCGTGATTGGCTCCTGAAATAATAAATCTGGGACATGGACAAATTCGAGTTCTCCTGGCAAATTTAAGTAAAACTGATGAAGATTGAGAAGAATCAGATCGTCATGTTTGTTCATTTAATCATGACAGCTGAACTGAGGAAATTCCATGATTTTGGGACCCTCAATGAGATGGGATTACCATCCAGGATAACCAAGCATATTAACCTATTGGTTGATGAAGAGCAACTCGCTGATCTGATGGAAGGACAGAAAAAGAAGAGGTGATTGAATTGTTCAAAAAATATCTGGAAGTATTGGCTCAGGATGACCTTGATTTGGATACTCAAGAGATGGGATCCACAAGGTCAATACTAAAATTTAAAATTAGGATGAGACTAATTTGACAGTCAAAGGCGCAAAAGCGGTAGTAGAAGAAGAAATCAGCAAAATAGTGAACCATGGGCTTCTAGTTCCGTCATCAAGTCCCTGGGCGAGTCCAATTATTAACATAAAAAAGAAGGATGGCTCTAAACGGGTGATGATTAATTATTTGAAGCTTAACAAGATTATAAAGAAGGATTTGTATCCCCTACCAAGAATTGATGATGTGCTCGATTGATTGGGAGAAGCGAAGTATGTCTTTACAATGATCTGATATAAGGATATTGTCAAATTGATTTGCCAAGTGAAGACCAAGAAAAATGAGCGATTATTACTGCACAGGGGCTATATCAACTGATGAGGATGCCCCAGGGTCTGTGCAATGCGCCTGTGACGTTTCAAAGGGCCATGGACGCTATAATAAATGACTTGAAGTTGTCATGCATCCTGGTGTACTTGGATGATATCAATGTGTTCAGTAGGAAGTTTACTGACCATTTTCACCACTTGGAGGAAGTGTTAAAGAGACTATCTGTGGCAAACCTGAAGATTAAGCCAAGGAAGTGTCACTTCTTCAAGAAAGAGTTGGAATATTTGGGATTCGTGATCAACTCTAGTGGACTGAAGACGCAAGCCCAGAAGATTGAAGCCATAGAACGAATAACTGTGCTAAAGAGTGTCTGAGATATCCAAGTGTTCCTTGGAATGGTCAGATACTATAGAAAATTTATTCAGGATTTTTCTAGGATTGCTGAGCCCTTATTCCATCTGTTAAAGGATCCAAAGAAAAGTATGGTATGTATTGAAGAAGCACAGAAATCCTTTGATGAGTTAACCCAGTAAATGATAGATTCTCCAATTTTGAAATATCTGAATTTCAATCAAAAACTTATTATACAAACTGAAGCTTCGTTAACAGTAATCAGCGCCATATTGAGCCAAGTAGATGAACCTTGGGATGAACATCCGGTGGCATATGTGAGCTGGACACTCTCAGCCACTGAGAGGAACTACATCGTAACTGAGCGTGAAGACCTTGTGGTCATTTATGCCTGTAAACAGTTTTGGATGTACATCCACGGAACGCAGTTTAAAGTGGTGATGGGCCACTCCTCGTTGTGTTGGCTTCACAATTTGTGAGAACCAGAAGGATGACTGGTCTGATGGGCATTGAAGTTACAGTCTTAATATTATGAGATAGTCCACTAAGTATTAGCTTCTCATCAGAACGCAGATGGCTTATTGCGGTTACCAATGGTCTAGATGTTATACCAGCATGTGGATGAGTTATTACAGAGAATGGTTGACAGAGTAATCGGGAAAAAGCCCTGATAAATCTAAGGTACACTTTGAAAAGTGATGGTAAACACTGAGACCATGGATGGACAACTTTTCAAGTTGATCAATGGGAAGCCATTACTATTCTCAAAGCTGTTGGAAAGATCAGCTATCGTTCAAGCTGCTCATAAGGTTGTTGGGTATGGAGGCTGAGAAAAGTGAATTACCATGTTCATCAATACTACAACTGGGAGTCAATCAACTATGATGTCGCTGACTATCTAGCTTGCTGTGTGGAGTTCCTGTTGCACAAAACATATAAGAATATGACTGGATACTGACTGGTCCACCCTGGATTTGCTTGGCATATGGTATCCATTGATTTGATGGGACAACTGACAATGAGCACAGGGGGAGTCAAGTACTTAATAGTTGCAATTGATCATCTGATGAGATGGGTTGAGATGAAGGCCCTGGCGAAAGTAGATGCTACCAGTACTGCAAAGTTCATCCTAGATCAAGTAGTATACTGACATGGATTCCTGAAGGTCCTGCTGAGCAACATTGGGACAAATATTACGTCTCATGTGATCCCATGTTTAGTTGAGATAATGGGGATCTGAGGAGTCAGGTCTGTAACCTACTGGCAGGAGATAAATGGACTGGTGGAATAAGTTAATGGGACGCTGGCTGCAACGCTGAGGAAGCTGGTCTCAGGAAGAACTTCTGTGTTGTGAATGTATCTGAGTTTGGTGACATTCGCCTTCAGTATTAGTCATTATATTTTGACAGGAAAAACGCCGTTTAAATTGCTATATCTGGGGGATAGCCACGTTGCCACCAATTTTATATTTGGTGGTGGAATCAACATCAGGTATGAGTGCTAAGGAGTACCTGAACTGATTGACAAATATCCTGATTGTAATGCAATTACAAGCATTTGATACTACTTTGAAATAAAAGATATGAGCAAAAATGACAGATGCTAAGAACTGACCAGCCTTATCAGAATACCGAATAGGTGAAAGAGTTGCTACCTTAATATGCATGGTTTTTGGAGAAGAAACAAATTGGATGTGTTGAGGTCAGGTCCTTTCAAGATTATTGCCAAGACAACAATGGACGCCTACTCTATCAAGAACCTCTTGGGTGGAAGGGTAGTAATTTGAGTCCATGCTAAGTATTTAAAGTGATGGATCAAGGTAAAAAAATAATAATAAGTGTTCCTAATCGAACTACTGAACCATTAAGTTGGTTATGTCCTAATGATTTGGTCAAGTCCAGAAAAGGACCTCTGAACCAATCTAGATGGTAAATCTTAAGAAAACCTATGAACCATAGAAGACTGCTAGGTCTAAGTATACCTAGGATCCAGTTTGGGGAAAACTATCAAAAAACACATAGAAAAACTGGTATATTTTTATAATTTTTATTTTTTATTGATTATCCTCAATTTAGGGGGATGATTTTGCCTATGTTGCTACTTAGGGGAGGGAGGATGGATTGCAGTAGGAGTTAATAAACCATCAAAATCTATAGGATATTGGATGATAGTGAGGGCTAGACCTACATGAAACCAAGTTCGTTGGGTGGATGCAAATACCTGCAAGAAAGTGACTAGGGGAAGGAAAATTGAATTGTCAGAAGAAGCTATACGTGATATCCCAGAGCGGGGATGGAAGCAACAGTACATGAAGAGACAGTTGGCGAATAACCCTGAGTAATCCTGATATGGTACCAGAGCTGTTAGATTGGTCTTAAGCGCTTGTTGACAGGCTTTGTCAAGAACACAAGACATATAAGGTGGCAACAGACAAGGGATACTAGATGGGGTGAGAAGTCATGCCCTCTATCAAAGCCATTAGTGGAAAATACCAATGGGATTTGCCAGAAATGAGATAGTCATGTAAGGAGCAAATGACATCCTGCAAGCGATAACTACAAGCTTCTTGGAAGCTGAAGAAGAAAGAGTGATGGAAACTGGGAGAGTCTGGAAGCTTCTTGGCCCAACTTCGAAGAACCTGGTTTGCAAAGCGAAGAGCATAGGCTGAAATATTCCAATTTTGGATGTTTTCAAGATCATAAGAATTCAGAGCTATGGACAAAGCCTTGGTGACTTGGGCCCTTAATTCTGCATAGGGAGTTTGAAATGTACGCTGTTGCTGATGGTGAGGTCAGTGGCTAAGACAGCTGGCTTGTAATATTGACTAAGTCAGAAGAGGAACTATGGAAGCAAGTCTGATCTAGTGAGGAATGAATAATTGAGATCAAAAGGCATTGCTTCAGAAGGTTTTACAATGATGTTAGGAGTATCTGTGAAAGGTGCTGAATACAGGAGAGTCTCCAAATCTAACTCTGGAATCGATGACAGAGGAAGGATTGGTCATGATTCATTCAAGATGATCAATAACCTGGTTTCAGTGGGGTTGGTTACCATTTCTGGTAATTCCACGGAAGGACTAGCCACTGGTACTTGATTAGGAGTATGAGTTCTGGAAGGACCATAGAAAAGGTTCCATCATGCAGACCAACTCGTCCGCTGAAAGAGCTGAAGATCTTGATCATACAAACTATTAAGCAGCTGTTGGTACTGTGACTTGGAATTTGACATATAAGCTGGATGAGAGGGGGGATGTTGGACTTATATATGAGTCAACATTATGCTCTCTGAAATCAATTAAGCTCCAATTTTTGAGAAATTATTTTTAATTTTAATGGGATAAGCTCTTCAGAGAAGAATTAAGAATGATATGAGCCAAGAGGTTATGAGAAGAAAATAACAAAGTGAACATAAATGAGCATTTTTAATTGGGCTGTGAAACAAACATTGACGGCAAGAATCTCCTGTCAAGGATGAGGAGAAATTAGGAAATCAAGGATTACAGACCAAGTATCCTGAATATGACAGTGGGTCATATGCCCTGACAGGGGGAAAACCAGATCCCAGGATTAATATTGTCATGAGTAAATTGATCAGCCTGGCATGACAGAAGGTCGTGGAGACTGCGCTCTGAGTAGGCAGTACAAGGAGGAAGAGCAAGAGATCCACATGTCAAAAGGTCGTCCTGAGCAGCATTGTTTACTGGAGATCATACTCCACTTGAGCAAATAAGGTATTTGACTGAGTGTCTGGAGTGGTGTTCTCCCGCCCTAATCCTTTCTCTCTGTAAATCTAGGCAAGTGGGGGATGTGTTGAGATTTTTGCCCATATTACCAGCTAACTAGATTATCAGGGATCTCTAGGGGATTATTCCCTTGAGCAAAGTGAATTGATATTGGTTGACCCTGACTTTGGGTAAACTTTGTTCAGGGGATTTTTGTGACGAATGGGGTCTTTCCACATTGCCACAAAGCAGTTGGGCAAGAGGGCCCAGGTGAGGGCCCATAAGCAGGAGAGGGCTGCTGTGGTTGAGTCCTTCATTCATTGGCTTGATGAGTGATTAAGGTATCCTTGGAACACGGTGAGGATGATGCTCACACTGAGGAGGACAGTCTGTCCCCCGAAGAGAGCATACAGAGAGGCGACAGCTCTGTCAAAATCCAAGGAATAGTTCATTTTCTTCACTCAAAATCCCTGGTTTTCCTTCAAAATCTTTAATAAATGATTTCAAACTTTCAAAATTTATTTTTGATTTTTGAGGTTTTCATTATATATTAGAAGATGAAGTTGTCCTAAACACCTTTGCTTAATTGTTTTTAATTATGAAATGGGGGATATGGGGAATTGGTTTCAGTAGATTCTGTGGGTGGCGGGTTATTTGCGGGCCTATTTTGAGAATCTTAGCCTATGATATTCCCATCTAGGCCCGTTCTAGACTGTTCGTTGGGTACCTGTGGCGTTACAGAAGCTTTTCCACATATATTTTCATTAATCAGGAATGAATCAGAGCTCATCATTCTTATGTCGACCTTATTGCAAAAATTTCTGTTTTTAGGATAATTTGGCCTGGCAGCCCCTGATTTGCTGGGATGCCCTTCGCCATGGCTATTAATATTCTTATCAAGCAGCAGATTCAGCTTGGCAGCTCCTGATTCGCTTAGATTTCTGATGCCATGATTCTCAACATTTCCACTTTTGGCATAATTTGGCTTGGAAGCTCATGATTCTCTGAGCTGCCCAATGTTATGGGTATTGACGCTTCCATTTTTGGCATAATTCAGCTTAACAGCCCCTGATTCACTGGGCTGCCCTCTGAAATTGCCATTCTCATCGTTTAGTTCCTCAGCTTTGGGTTGGTAGCCTTTGATTGGCCTGGTCGCCATTTATGTCAACTTTGCCACCTTTGCTCTAAGGTTTAGTAGATTTGTCAACATCTGATTCATCAGAATGCCATTTATGAGGGTCATTGCCCTCAGACCCTAAGCTTTTATTATTGTTATCCACATTACTAAGAGCCCTGATCCCTGCCTTAGGGGGGTCAGGGCTATGTGGTGGTCAGGCAGCACCTTGATCATCACAAATTTTTAGGTTATTCGCTTGGTTAGATCCTTTATGGATCAATCCAGATGAATGTTTAAGATCTTGTCAGCAGAGTTCTTAAGGAAATAGGGGAATCTTTTAGTTATTTAACTAACGGGTACCAATTGGGATCATTCAAGTTTTATCACTGAACAATTGGAAATTTAATGAGCAAGTTGTGAGGCAATTGATGCCACCTGCAACTAGCAAATTGATCAGTTGGTTTGCTACTGACTTAATGGGTAACAAGTCCCATTACCTAAGCAGGTTGTTTGCCAAATATATTTGATTCACTTGGATTGAGAGGAAGACATTAGGGACACGTTTTCTGACTCTTTCTGTTTTAGGTCTCAAGAATGTCCAACAACAGAATACTAGCCAGGATGGGGAAGACCATCGCTGCTGAGATGAGGATGGGCGATTCAATGTCAACGGCTGCCATTTCATTGAGGAGGTGCCAACTGAGGGTTGGGCACTGAATTCCCCACTATAAATTCCCTAAAGAATCCACTAATAAACGCACTATTATACCCTACTTTACAAGTATACTTTTATTAAAATTCATTGCAAGTTCTATTCTTTCTCAAGAATATTATTGCTGTTTATGATAATTAGAGCTCTTTAAAATAAAGAGTATGGATCTTAGTGAGGATCCAGAGTAGAAGCTGAATCGAATTGGGGATTTCTGCCAACTGTGTGTCATAGATAAACTGTAAACAGGGATTTGAGAGTAGATTGGGTTAGGTTGTACAAGGGAACAAATCCCTATTAAGGACATCGTAAGTATTTCGAGATGAAATACTGGATGAGCTAGGAATGAAATCTAACACTTCCATTAAACTACAGATAATAGTCGCCATACTATTATCAACGATTATATCATTTCTATCATACAACGCAGAGAATTGCACAAAACCCTAACCTGTGCAAGTAATATATATTTATAGGGGTTATTGGCTGATAATAATCAAGAAACCTATATGTTTTTACACTGATCAATAAATATTATCCCAATTTCCACCATTAAACAGTGCCAGCAATTATCTTGGCCATGCTTCTCAAACTGAAGAGAGACTAGTTGGATTTGGCGGAGGTGGCTGTTCTGACTTTCCATGGTGAAATTAGAATCAAAGCTGAGATTCACCTGAACTTGCACTTGATAGCAAGAAGTGGCGACTAGGGCATCATTTTTGATACCATCGTCTTTCTCAAAATTTACATCTGCCAAATTATAACTTTTGACATCATCTTGGTTATTGAAGATCAAGTCAGACAATTGTATGTTCAAATTTAGTTGATAATCTATGTATACAGTTTCTTAAACAAATGGCAGTTGCAACATTTTTCTGAATGTTTTCAGGGATTCTCAATGCAAAGGGAGGCAAGGCTGAGAACACCAGGGAGATGGTCACTGCCATTACAGAGACTAATGAGCTTGGTCCCTCCATAGGATAGTATGGCTCCTTTGGAGAGGCCGGAGTCTTTTATAATCTATAAAAAGATTAAAAGATTTTCTTAGGTGGAATTAAATCTTATTTGAAGGATAGAACAAAATAACCCAGCACAATACTACTAGCAGAGTTCCTTGTTTCTTATAGTCCTAGGGGAGTGAGGGAGGAAACTGCAGTAACATTCTACCAGCCTGATGTGCATATCTTTTATAAAAACACTAAACTTTTGTGTTATTGTGGTTTAAAATTGCAGGTGGTCCTTTTTGCGGTTCACTCTGGCAATCTTTGCTAGCTCAACGGGCGCTGATATTCTTACATTGTCCTTATTTTTGATGTTTTCAAAAAGATTTGTTTGAAACTTTTCTTTCTCGTTGCAAACACTTTTGCAACCTATTAAATTCAAGACTGAATCTAGTTTGATAATCTCACAGAGGAGATTAGTCTGCGCCCATGTCAGGGAGCAGTTGGGCAAGCAAGGTAAGAGGAGCAGGTGGAAGGCCCGCGGCCTCCAATGTTTGAAAACGCCCCGGAGAATCTGGTGGAATAGACAAAAATCTTAAAAAACTGGCGGTCATGATTTCCCCGGAGATACTCACATGGCAAGCACGATGCAACCAGTACATCAACACACCACACTCCCAACCATTTTTGTCAGTGGAATTTGGAGTCCGCGTGTATCTGGACATCCAAAAAACGGCCTTATGGGAAAAATTTTGTGAAGATGTACACAAAATTTTCCCAACCACGGTGTACGTTGCACCTCACTCCATGTCACACGGTTGGCTGACCTAGGTTTCAAAAGCAAAAAAGAAGCAGACGAGGCTGCAGCGGTGTGCATAGTGGTCGACCTCCCCAAAGGGCAATGGGTCATTGAAACCAAACGCACCAGATGGACAAAATCAAACCAAATTTTCCTCACGTTTGACTTTTTGCCTACTACGGTAAAATGTGACATTTTGGAACAACACCTGAAAGATGGTCTCGCCGTATATGGCGAAATACACTCTTTCAAAATGCAACGCTTCAAGCTGATGCCACACCTGTGCACTGGCAAAGCCATTGCAGTTCTGACCCCAACTGAGGAGATCACAAAGGACCTAACCCAGATCCTGCACTCCACTTTTATTGAAATCACAGGGCATACCACCCACCCATTCTGGGTGACCGTGGACAGCGCGCCCCCCATTTGCACCCACTGTGATGCATTCGGCCATAAGGCGCATGCATGCCCCATCAAGGAGGGCGTCACATTCCAAGAGCACCCCTCGGCAGCCATGGCCAATGGAGAAACGCACTACAAACCAACCGCAAGCACCAAGGAGGCTTTCCTGTGGGGAGCACAAGGCTGCTACCTATTGGTAAAGCCTATCTCCTTGAAAGAACGGAAGAAGGCCAAGCAGGCCCATAGGGCTGCAGCCAAGGAAATGGCCAAGGCCGCCACCACTATCCCACACTCACAACGCCAGGAGGACATGGAAACCTTCGCGGTGGAAGCAACTTGGGAATCCATCAACCAATCAGATTAGGAAGCCCATGCTGAGCGGGCCACTCAATCTGAGGATCCAATGGGAGACTTGATCTCACCCAATCGTTGCACCCAAGCTCCGGTCAAAACTGACTTGGGACCTATCCCAACTGAAAAAAAATTTTGACCTGCTCAACGGTGCACCAAACTCATCCGCACCACAAAAAATTCATCTGACGTCGGGAAAACAAAAAGCAAAGGCCAAAGCCAATGTGACTCTTTCTGCAAATATCAATAAAAACTCCAATAGCATTGCTGCTAATACCCACACTGCTGTAAAAGCCCGTGGGGACCTAGAAGAGGCTGGCGGGCCCGGGGCCCACCCCTCGCACCTAAGGTGCAAAGGGGGAAACCTTCACTTTAGGGACATTGAATATCGCCAGACTCAAGGCCTCCCCGTCCCAGGCTAGGAAACTGAGTTTTTTATAACACAATTTAGCCGTGGATATCCTGGCCATCCAGGAGTCCCACTGTCCATGAAGTTCCAAGAAAACTTGGAAAACAATGCTCCTCCCATCCCTATCCTTTTGGTCGAAGCACTGTGGGGTGCTAATTCAGAAAAATAATTTTGAAATTCGTATCCTCAGAAACATTCCTAAATGGTCGAGTGCTCGTTGTCATCTTCTTGTGGGCTGACATAGTGCATGCAATAATCAACATCTATGCCCCAAACGGTGTACACAAGCATCAGGAAATCTTCTCATCAGTCAAATCCCTCCCACTACCCCCTGATTCTTTCCTAGTTGGCGACATGAACTGTTGGCTAACCTCACCAACGGACTGGTGGCCTCCCTCACCCCACGCCCCACAGGTTCACATAGAACTACGCATTCTAAAGGCCACCCTTGGGTTAATGGATGCGCTGCCATGACATGCCCCGCTGTTTGAAAACATGACGCGTCCACACGTCCACAATGGCCAATTAAGGTCCATGACCCGCATCGACCTTATTCATACACCGGCGAAATTCCAACCCCACATCTCCCACTTCAAAACAATAAAAATGGAATTCTCTGAACACTGACTGGTCTCGATAACCTACCACCTACCTGTCACAGTTGCTAAGGCCCCACATTGGTGCAAAATCTGCCCCCCGAGCTCGCATCACCAGGATTTTCCATGTGGGTGGAAGAGGCAACTTTGGCAAAAAAGTTTGTTGCACCATTTTGCACGGACCCCATATCCACATGGCAACTTTCAAAGAGGACACCATCCGCCACTCTCACCATCTCTCCTCCAGACGCTCACAAGCCACATCAGCAGTTATCTCGCGCGCTCTGGCAGAATTGGCACACTTGGAGTCCAACATTCCAGCTACAGGATACAGCCCTGCATGGGGCCAGAAGTGGGCGGAGGCAGCTGCCCACCTCAACGCACTCAAAAGGCAACACAAACATTAGGTTGGTGCTCAATACAGGGCTACATGCATCACAAAAGGTGACAAGTGCACCGCATATTTCTTTAAAAAAATTTTGCACCACACCAGAGTGTGGCCTGCACACAGGTGCAAAGATCGGATAATTTTATTGTGGATACACTGGCTGAAGTGGCAATCAAAATGCAAAAATATTACTTTGAGTTGTACTGAGCTGAACCAATTCAGCTGGCTGAAGTGGCGGAATTTCTTGACCAAGCTCATATCTGCACCATTTCTGATACCCGGAAATAATGAATTTAATTACTCCGAATGAATTATGGACAGCCATTCGTGGTGCGCCAAACCAAAAATGCCCAGGCCCAGATGGCATTCCATATGAGTTCTACAAAAAATATTTCAAATATATATCCCCATTGCTGCTCGCCTCACTTAACCAAAGCCTGATGGAAACGCACCTCCTACCAGGAGGACATAAGGCCTTTACTGTCACACTCTTCAAGAAAGGGTATAAGCTTGACTTAGCCAACTGGCGCCCCATTTCTCTAACAAACACAGACACCAAAATTTTAACAAAAATTATGGCTAACTTATTAGGGACTGTAGCATCTGCCACCATCTCCCAGAACAATTCGGTTTCATCCCCAGAAGGTTGATTTGGGATAACTTGCACTCTGTGGCTAATGTGTGTCAGTCCACAGCCTCTGGGGCACTTTTGTATTCTTGGACCAACAAAAGGCCTATGATAGAGTAAACTGGGAATACCTTATGACCTGCCTCCATCAATTCCGCCTATCCCCTTGCTTCATCAACTGGGTGATGCTGCTCACGAAATCTGCAACAATGGCAGTGCGTGGCCCTGGCTTCCTAATGGAAGTAGTCCGCCCTCAAAGGGGCTTGCGACAAGGGGACCCCCTCATCCCACTCTTATACAACTTCAGCCTTGACCCACTACTGCGAAATGTGAATGCCCAACTCACTGGGGTCCATGTGCCAGGCCAAGCCCCAATCAAGATATTGGCGTTCGCAGATGATTGTGTGGTTGGGGTGTCTAATAATCAAGATGCACGCGCGCTTGAAGCTCTCATCCAGGAATATTCCCGGGTAAGCAACATGGCACTGAACGCCTCCAAAACCGAAATCATCCTCCTTGGTCAGTTTCAGAACTGCTGGGCCCAGCAATTAGTTCCCAACCCAGCCCATCTGCTCGCTCATGTCCACGCCTTACTAACTCAACACACACCGCTCCACTGGTGCTCCCCTTCATGCCACGTCCTACCACAGGACTGATGCACCATCTGGGCGTGTGGATGGAGGCAGGCGGATACGCGTCAGCAGTAATGGAGTGCCATATTCTGGACAACGTGATGAAGTGAATCGCCTCTCTCAGAGCCCACCCTACTTCCCTTACTGGCAGGGTTGTTTTAGCCAACTCTATGCTCCTATCCAAAGTCTGGTTTGGAGCCCACGCCATCCCCTTCTCCCCAAGCTTCTTCAAATCCTTGTATGCCTTGCTGCAAGGATGGCTTTGGTCAGGCCGCCCTCCACCAGTGTGGCTAGAGGTCATGTTTGGCCCTCATCATCATGGTGGCATGGGCCTGCTTGACTTCAAAGCCTATGCTGCCAAGATCCTGGGCACCTGGATCGCAGCTGTCACTGCTCCTACACTCCCATCCCAACACTGGTCCCGCGCAGCCCACTCCAACTTCTCCTGAGCCTTGGGCCTCAACAATCCATCGAACCCCCACTCCCTGATGAAATACATCGCATCACACACATCGGCCACAGGTCCTCACGGGACAAAAACCCACTACAAACGAATCCTACTCTCCATGCGGAGCGCAGAGTGGAGAATTCATATTAGCGGAAATACAACCCAAAGAGGCTGCCCCTCTCCTCAGTTCACACAAGAGGTACAAGGGCTACCCATTCATGATGGCGTGATCCCCATTCAGCCCCATGTCCTATCCAGGGTGGACTACCTGAACATGATGGACATCCCTTATTCCATTGAGACCCAAAAAACAATCTGGAAATATGTACATCACCCTCTGTTGCAGCCTCAAGTCCGCTCCCATGTGTGGCGCTGCCTGAGGCGGGTGTATCATACAGCTGAGCGCTCTAACGCTTTACACTCATCCTGTGTCGTGTGCGGCCAGTATGGAACGCTGTTCCAACGCCTGGAGAAGTGCCCCACCTCTAAAGTGATATGGCGCGAAGTTTAACGTCTGCTGGGCCAGGATCAAACGCATCCCTTCAGTCTGTCAAGAGATATGTTTACTATATCAACGGTCTCCTCCCTTCCACCCTCCCTCTGTGCTCTGGTGGTTGCAATCGCCATGTGGACCATCCACACGATTGTCTTAGATGCCATCGCAGGCTCCACCCCCACCCTACCATAAACTGTCCACAGATTCTGGTCTCATTTGGTGGACCACTTTCAAGCATGGATGTTAGGATACCTCCCACCGCGTTGCCGACAGCTGGTCTCCTTCTGGTTCCCAGTCTGGTTCATCAAATCAGACCCTTTCCTCCACACGTGCTCAATAGTGGCTACGACCCCTTTACACGTTCCCTCCCCTCCCCATAAGTGGCGTTCCCGCTGGCAACAAGAGATAGCATCGCTTCTCTGGGGTGCCTCCCAGTACTAAGTTTATCTGTCCTGAGTCATATTTGGAAGTGTCCGTCCCATGGTCGGCCTTCCCCACAATAATTAAAAAAAGATTTGTTTGACTTATTAAGGGATTTCTGCTAGATTAAACTTTATAATCTAACCCATCAAGGATCTGATTTCAATCCGCCAGTACTTGCATAGATTATATTGTATAAATCTTAATTTTCTTTCAATAAATTTGGCAGAATTGAGAGTTATGGTGGAGTTAGATTTACTGCTGTTTTGGGCCGTCATTAATGTTGTAAGGAGCGGTGGACACACAGAATTATCTAGAGTATGCTCTAGATCTATTATCTAACTAGTGGAGTCAGAATGCCGACCTTGTCTCACTTAATTATACAGGCTGACACGCTGCTCTGGGTCTACTCTACGCAGATTAGGCACCAAGAAGCTTTCTCTAACATCATCATAGTATCAAGCAAATCTTCTTCAGATGCTACCCAACAGTACATTGATTTCTTGATTAACTTGTTCTTGTTCATAGCTAATCTCTTGACACTCTTATATGGTATTGACATACGTTGGCCTTTGTGACTCAATGGGAACCTTTCCAACTTCTTCCCTTGAATTATCAGCTTGAAGGTGTCCACAACATAGTATCTTCTTAACAGGAAGTCAATCCCAGACGGTTACTGACAAAAATGTGTTGCTTAATCTCAGACTAGCTACTGGTGATTTTAAACTTGATACTACACAAGTTAAAGCAAAAAGGACAAAAATAAGACTCTGTTGAAAGATTTTCTATTAAAGTGAGAAGTGAAGTAATTTATACTTCAGGGCTAAAACCAACAGAGTTAAAAAGGTGGATATGTAAAAATATTCAGGATTTAGTGATAAAAATTGATGAACTCTTCAGGATCCTCTAATCAGACATTTTTTCTGACTGCCTCTGTTGACTCTTTACTCATTTGAACTAATTTCTAAATGCAAGAACTTCTTCTCAAGGTAGCCACACTTGAATCTAATGTTTAGGGGCCATTATACTGGGTCCCACATATTGTTTTTTATCTAGATTAGTGGTTTACAATATTAGTTGATTGTCTAATTCAGAAATTTGAGTTTTGATGGCTGGTTGGGGCGATGGCGCCCCTAAGAATGCCCCTCATAATATGACTTTAAGTCATTTTCAATATTGGTTGTTGACTGGATTTGGTAATTCTCAAGTTCAGACTCCCGTCACTATGGAATTTGGTATTTGATTTTCTCACCCTTTCATCATCAGCCAAATTTATTTTATTTTCGTCCCTCAAACGTATAAAAAGGGGTCAATTTTCATATAGAAAACGAGCACCAACGTTGTCTTCATCTAATGTTTTTTAATTCAGCAGGATAAATTTTTTGTGTGACAACATCCATATTAGTCTGAAATTTATTTAGCCTATTTTCACCTATAAGGGTCTTGTTCACCCTTAATTAGGAAGCCTGATCACCTGTAATGCCACTGGTTTAGGGTGAATTGCACCCATTCCACCGGTCAATGTCTGACTAACTGCACCATTTGAAGCCTCATCTGTGAAAAGTGGGCTTTATCTTAGGCCCTTTCCCTTTCCTTGATTTAAAATGGTGTATTGATCAATATAATTTAATGGACACAATGAGGGCCCTTAAACTATATAGCTTCCTTTATATTTATTATCTAAGATTTAATTCTAATTTATTGCAGGAAGGCTGACCAGGGGATGGACACTTCCAAAAATAAACACAAAAGAAAATGAGACTCAGTAACATGGAAGGCACCCCAGAGAAGCAATGATATCTCCTTTGTCAGCGGGAACGCCACTATGGGGAGGAGGGGGAACGTGTAAAGGGGCTGTAACCACTATTGAACACGTGTGGAGGAAGGGGTCCGAGTTGATAAACCAAACCAGGAATCAGGAGGAGACCAACTGACGGCGACGTGGTGGGAGGTACCCAAACATCCACGCTTGAAAGTGGTCCACCAAATGGGACCTGAATCTGTGGACAGCTTCTGGGAGGGTGGGGGTGGAGCCTGCGATGGCATCTAAGACAATTGTGTGGATAGTCCACATGGCGATTGCGACCACCAGAGCATGGAGGGAGGGTGGAAGAGGTGATACCATAAATATAGCAAACATATCCCTTGACAGACTGAAGGGATGTGCCTGATCCTGGCCAAGAAGAGCTTTGAACCTCGCGCCATATCGCTTCAGAGGTAGGGCACTTCTCCAGGTGGTGGAACAGCATTCCATACTGGCCACACATGACGCAGGATGAGTGTAAAGCGTTAGAGCACTCAGCTGTTTGGTATACCCGCCTCAGGCAGCGCCACACATGGGAACGGATATGAGGCAGCAACAGAGGGTGGTGTGCGTATTTCCAAATAGTCTTCTGGGTCTCAAGGGAATAAGGGATGTCCATAATGTCCAGGTAGTCCACCCAG
This sequence comes from Massospora cicadina, assembly GCA_022478985.1. NCBI lineage: Eukaryota > Fungi > Entomophthoromycota > Entomophthoromycetes > Entomophthorales > Entomophthoraceae > Massospora > Massospora cicadina. Next base: position 52,440 of record JAKSZP010012149.1, on the reverse strand, counting down.
GATAGGACATGGGGCTGTGTGGGGATCAGGCCATCTTGAATGGGTAGCCCCTGTACCTCCTGTGTGAACTGAGGAGAGGGGCGGCCTCTCTGGGCTGTGTGACCACAAAATATGGATTCTCCACTCAGCGCTCTGCATGGAGAGAAGGATTTGTTTGAAGCGAGGCGCAGTACCATGAGGACCTGCGGCCAATGGGTGGGAAGCCAGATACTTCATCAAGGAGTGAGGGTGCAACGGATTGGAAAGGCCCAGGGCGCGGGAGAAGTTGGAGCGGGCCGCGTGGTACCAGTGTTGGGAGGGGAGCGTAGGTGCGGTGACGGCCGCAATCCAGGTGCACAGGATCTTGGCAGCATGGGCTTTAAAGTCGAGAAGGCCCATGCCACCATGACAACGAGGGCCAAAAATGACCACAAGCTGCACTGGCAGTGGGCGGCCTGACCAGAGCAACCCTTGTAGAAGGGCATACATAGATTTGAAAAAACCCGTGGAGAAGGCGATGGCGTGGGCTCCAAACCAGACTTTGGAGAGGAGCATAGAGTTGGCTAAAACAACCCTGCCAGTAAGGGAAGTAGGGTGGGCTCTGAGGGAGGCGATGCGCTTCGTCACATTGTCTAGAATATGACTTTCCATTACTGCTGAGGCATACCCGCCTGCCTCCACCCACACGCCCATATGGCGGATAGGCCCTATGGTAGGGCGTGGCACAAAGGGGAGCACAAGTGGGGTGGTGTGGGGTGGGCAGGGAAGGCGAGCACGTGTGCGAGCAGATGGGTCAGTATGGGCACTGGTCGCTGGGGCCCAGCAGGTTTGATACCGACCAAGGAGGATGATTTCAGTTTTGGAGGCGTTCAGTGCAGCATTGCTTACCCAGGAATATTCCTGGATGAGAGCTTCAAGCGCGCATGCATCTTGATTATTAGACACCCCAACCACACAATTGTCTGCAAATGCCATCATCTTGAGAGGGGATTGGCCTGGTACATGGACCCCAGTGAGGCGGGCATTCACGTTTCGAAGTAGTGGGTCAAGGCTGAAGTTATATAAGAGTGGGCTAAGGGGGTCCCCTTGGCGTAGGCCCCTTTGAGGGCGGACTACTTCCGCGAGGAAGCCAGGGCCACGCACTGCCATTGTTGCAGATTTCTTAAGCATCATCACCCAGCTGATGAAGCGAGGGGTAAGCGGAATTGGTGGAGGCAGGCCCTGAGGTATTCTCAGTTTACTCTATCATAGGCCTTCTGTTGGTCCATGAATACTAGTGCCCCAGAGGCTGTGGACTGGCATGCATTAGCCACAGAGTGTACATTTTCCCAAATTGACCTTCTGGGTATGAAACCAAATTGTTCTGGGGAGATGGTGGCAGAGGCTAAATCCCTAGACGATTAGCCATGATTTTAGTTAAAATTTTTGTATACGTGTTAGTTAAAGAAATGGGGCGCCAGTTGGCTAGGTCTAGCTTATCCCCTTTCTTGAAGAGTGTGATGGTGAAGGCCTCTTGCCCTCCTGGTATAAGGCGCGTATCCAGAAGGCTCTGGTTAAGGGAAGGCAAGCAACAGTGGGGATATATATTATCGAAGTACTTCTATAGAACTCATATGGAGTGTCATCAGGGCCAGGGCTATTCTAATTTGGTGCACCACGGATGGCAGACCAGAGTTTGTCCGGGTTAATCAAATTCATTAACTCTGGGTATCAGGAAATGGTGTGGATGTGAGAGCTATCAAGAAATTTCGCCATTTTGGCTGGCAGAATTGGATCAGATCAGTACAATTTGGAGTAATAATTTTTTTATTTTGATCACCACTTTGGCCGGCATATCTGCGATGGAATCGTCTGACCTCCACACCTGTGTGCAGACCACGCTCTGGCACGGTGTGAAGAATTTTTAAAAAAATAGGCAGAGCACATGTTGTCCACTTTAATGTGTTTGGCCCTGTACTGAACACAAACCTGATGTTTGTGTTGCCTTTCAAGCGCGTTGAGGTGGGCAGCAGCTTCTGCCCACTTCCAGCCCCAAGAAGGGCTGTAGCCCATGGCTGGGATGTTGGACTCCAGGTTGCCAACTCTGCCAGTGTGCGCGAGATGATGGCCGAGGTGGCGCGTGAGCGTTGGGAGGAGAGGTGGTGAGCAAAGCAGATGGTATCTGCTTTAAAGGCTGACCATGTGGAATTTGGGTCCACACAAAACGGTGTAATAAACTCTTTTGCCAAAGTTGCAGATTCCATCCATGTGGAAAATCCTGGTGACGCAAGTTTGGGTGGGCGGAGTTTGCACCAATGCAGATCCCTAGCCACTGTGACAGGTAGGTGGAAGGTTATTGAGACCAGCTGGTGTTCAGAGAAATTTATTTTTGATGTGTGGAAGTGGGAAATATGGGATTGAAATTGTACCGGCGTGAGGATAAGGTCAATGCGGGACATGGACCTTAACTGGCCATTGTGGATATGGGGACACGTCATGTTCTTGAGCAGTGGAGCTTGCTGCAGCAGCGCGTCAAAAAACCCAAGGGTGGCCTTTAGAACGCAAAGTTCTATGTGACCCTGGGGTGTGTGGGTTGAGCAAGGCCAGCGGTCCATGGATGGGTTTAACCAACAGTTCATGTCACCAACTATGAAAGGGTCAGGGGGTAACAGAAGGGATTTGACCGATGAGAATAATTCCCAATGCTCTCATGCACAGGTTGGGACATAAATGTTGATGATAGCGTGTGCCATGTCAGCCCACAAAAATGTGACAATGAGGACTCAGCCATCGAGGAAGGATTCAGATGATAAAAATTTAAAAAAATTGTTTTTCTGAACAAGCACCCCACATTGCTCAGACCAGAAGGAAAGGGAAGGGAGAAGCATGGTTTTCCAAGCATCCTCAGAACCTCGCTGACAATGAGACTATAGGATGGCCAGGATGTCCATGGGTAAATTATTTTGTAAAAAACTCAGTTTCCTAGCCTAGGATGGCGAGGCCTTGAGTCTGGCGATGTTCAACGTCCCTAAAGTGAAGGGTCCCCATCACACCTTAGGTACGAGGGTTGGTCACCTGGGCCCGCCAGCCACCTCTGGATCCCCACAGGCCTTCATGGCGGTGTGGGTATTTGCAGCAATGCTATCGGAAGATTTGTTAATTTTAGCAGACAGGTTTGTGTTGGCTTTGCTTTTGGTTTCCCCACTGTCAAACAAATTTTTTGCGGTGTGGTCAAGTTTGGTGCACCAATGTTTGGGTCAAAAAAATTTTCAGGTAGGTTGGAGACCAAATCAGTTCCAATTGGGGCTTGGGTGCAAAGGTCAGGTGAGATTGATTCACCCATTGGATCCTCAGATTGAGTGGCCCAATTGGCTTAGGCATCCCAATCTGATTGTTTGAGGGATTCCTGAGTTGCTTCCACTGCAAAGGTTTCAATGTCCTCCTGGCGTTGGGAGTGCGGGATAGCAGAGGTGACCTTGGCCGCTTCCTTGGCCGCAGCCCTGCAGGCCTGTTTGGCCTTCTTCTGCTCTTGAGGGGAGACTGGCTTTACTAGTAAGTAGCAGCCTTGTGCTCCCCACGGGAAGGCCTCTCTTCGGTACTAGTGGTTGCTTCATAGTGAGCCTCCCCGTTGGTCATGGCCACTGAGGGGTGCTCTTGGAATATGATGCCCTCCTTGGTGGGGCATGTGTGTGCCTTATGGCCGAATGCATCACAGTGGGTGAAGATGGGGGTGCGCTGTCCACGGTTACCTGGAGAGGGTGGGTGGTATGCCCTTTGATTAATAAAAGTGGAGTGCGGGATCTGGGTTAGGTCCTTCGCAATCTCCTCAGTTGGGGCCAGATTTGCAATGGCTTTGCCAGTGCACAGGTGTGGCATCAGCATAAAGCATTGCATCTCAAAGGATTGAATTTCGCCATATACAGTGAGACCAGCTTTCAGGTGCTGCTCCAGAATGGCACGCTTAACTGTAGTGAGCAAAAGTCAAACGTGAGGAAAATTTGGTTGTAATTTGTCCATCTGATGCACTTAGTTTCAATGACCCACTGCCCTTTGGGGAGGTCAATCACAATGCACACCACATCAGCTTCATCTGCTGCCTCCTTGTTTTCAAAACTGAGATCCAGCCAACCGCATGACATGGAGTCAGGTGCGACGTACACCGCAGTCAGGAAATGAATGTGCACATCCCCACAAAACTTTTCCCACAACGCCACTTGCTGAATATCCAGGAACACCCAGACTCTGTATTCCACCAACGAGAGTGGTTGAGAGTGCAGCATGTTGATGTACTGGTTACATTGCACCTGCCAAGTGAGGATTTCTGGGGAAATAGTAACCACCAGTTTTTATTTTTATCTAATCCGCCAGTTTCTCTGGGTCGTTTGCAAACATTGGAAGTCACGGGGCTACCACCTGTGCCTTTTATCTTACGTGCCCAACTGCTCCCTGACATGGGCGCAAACTAATTTCCTCTGTGATATTATCAAACTAAAGTCAGACTTGAATTGAATAAGTTGCAAAAGTGATTGCAATGAGAGAGAAAAGTTTTTATTATCTAAGCTTGTGAATATAAATTATATATTATTTTTAACTATTATATATAAAATTAGCTGCACAAAAGCTGGTATGATTACCATAGTAGTTACTCTGGATATAACATTTTTTAAAATAAACTCACTAAAATAGAGAAACAACAAAGTTCATTATGAGATATTATAGCAAATATCATCCTATGTATTTGATAAAGTAAAACATAAAATTTCTCATAAACCATCCATAAACTTGAACCTGTTTGCTATACGCTACAATTTATTGATAGAAAGTTGAGCATTAGATAGCTGATTTTATATTGCATTTGCAATATCATCTTTTTTGCTTCTATCAGAACTTTTATATCTTCTTAATCTTCACCCTAATAGGGATCTGATGATGCTTCTAGTGGCTCTTAATGGGCTGAGTTAGGAATTAGTGGTCAAAATTAGACTCTGATCTAAAATCACTCCAAGCCTTGGCAAATTTCATATCTCAATAAATTAGTCTAAATTTTAATTATATAAAATCTGTTACCCTTATTTCATGTTTGTCCTAAGTTTGGCTTACATGTAAAATAAAGGGGTTATTATAATAGATCTATAAACATGAATGAGTTTAAAGTATTTAACCTGTGATTTTTTAATACCTTTTTTATTAAAATTGTCTAAGTAAATCTGGCTTTTTACTTATCTAAAAAAATAATGCTAATGATATAATATTTGATACTAATATGTTGACCCAGTTGATTATATATGTGAGATTTCAAATAGAAGTTAAAACCTTTGTTTCTAGAAGGCTGACAGATTTTGAGGTCTGGAGTGGACATTCTTTATCACTATTGGTCTAAAAGTTCAACGCGTGGCTAATAAAAAGTAAATTAGGTGAGCTAAATGTTGGAATCCTGCTTGCTAGTGCTCGCAGGTGTCAATTTTAGGCAAGATTTCAACAACAAAATGATAACCTTTATTTGCCAAATAGATTGGTGCACTTACAGTATAGAAAACTATAAGATAATTTATTATATTGCTCACAAGTAGGAGATTGGGTGTGAAAAATGATACTTTATTACAAGGCCTTATCCTGGTATTCAGGGTCATTGAAGGCTAATAGTGGGGTGATTATTAAAATCGGTATAGTCTGGCTGTTAAGGCTTTGAAATTATGACAATCTGACCAATCAACTCTCAGGAAAGTCATTTCACCTCATCAGGTTTTACTAACATATGTTTGGTCCACCGTGGGTAGAAAAAAATTATGGGGGAAGAATTTAACATATTTTACCCAATTATTCATCTTAAAATTAGGCTCATCACAGCCAATCTCCACCTGCTTTGGCTTATGATTGGTGAGTAAAATTTCCTCACCCTTCATGAACCCATCAAGCCAATTAAGAGGAGTGGTTTTCCTATAATTAAAACACTGAATTGGTGTTTTTGCTTGGGCGACTTTCCAACTCAGGTGGGGTATTCCTCAAGGGTTGGGAGTGACAAGGGCAGCTTAATATGTCCTAAATGATTGAAGGTGAGGAGTAAAACAATTACTCTGAGTTAAATAATTCTTCAGAGAGAGACAAGGTTTTGTATTACTAAAGTTTGGACTATTATCGCCTAAAACATACTTCTCCCAAAGCTGCGATGGCAAGTCCAACATCACCCCCTCAAGAATGTTGGGGGGGATAATATGGCTGTAGAAAGCGGCCATATACCCAATTTATAATAATTTTTGTATCCAAGATCCTTAAGGATTACACATTGCCTATCTTGTAGGTGAGATGAAAGGCCCTCCCAAATTGATCCAAGCTTTCTGCTTCTATGAGTAATTCAGTTATGGTAATACAGGACCATGTTGGACACTTGGAAGGAAGTTAGCGGAGCTGGAGCTCATTTGCAGCTTGGCCTTCTTTGGTAACGGTTTTAGCTAGGTTAGTCATAGCCTCATATTGGAGCTTTTTGTTACGCTGAGCCAGTCTTCTAATGGCTTTTTCAGGTTCTAAAAACCAGCGGAGAAGACATATTTAGCTAAGAGGTATGGTATCACTGTTTCTTGCCCATATAAAACATAAAATGGGGACAGCTTAGGATCCAGTGATACCTAATACATTATCCTAATAGATCACTATGCAGGAATTGATCCCATTGCAATGGGTCAGAAGGGGCCATTTCTGTAGAATTCAGGCCAATGTTTTATTTGCACTATTCACTATTCCATTTGTAGGAGTATTATAAGATGCTGAAGGGAACTGTTGAGCTCCCATGGAGGTAGCCAGAATCTTGACTACTATGGAGGTGAAGTTCTTCCCATTGTCGTATAGTTGTAGCTTGGGCAGCTATGACTGGTGAAAATGTTTAGTTGCAGAAAGGACGCAGTGGCTCTGGCCGTTTGAGCTGGAGTGCTACTGTTATAATCCACTTAGTGAAATTGGTCAATTCCTATTAGTATATATCTTATCACAGAGGTAGTCCGTGGGAGGGGACCTACCACATCTAAGCTGATGTGTGGAATGGTTGTTGAGGGGTAGTCAGCTGATATTGATATCTAACCTTGAAGCTGGATTGCTTTTTGCACGTGAGGCAGGCATCCAAGACTTCAACAATGGTCTTCATGATTCCTTTCTAATGGTACACTCCCTAATATACTCATAAGTTTTCTTCACTCCCCATGGACCAGGGTAGAGTTAGCCTCCAGGATAGCAGGTACACGTTCTGAGGGGCGAAGATAGGGCAACCACTTTGCCCCAATTGATTAAACAACTTCCTGCTCTCCACTTTAATGTTGCAGGAGTGTCAGGTTAACATCTTCCGGACAGGCACATCCTCATCTTAGTCATTTGGGTGATTAAAATGTCATACAACCTCTCTGCTTCACTGTTTTTCAAATGCAAGACTGGTGACCGAGTTAACTCATTAACATTAATGTGATAGGTTACCGTGCAGTGTACTATCTTCAAGTCAAACTTCTGGAGCTTTAGATCCCAACGCGCTAAATGGCCAGTAGGATCATTTATGTTTCATAACCATTTCAAGGAAGCGTGGTCTGTAACCTCAGTTAAAGTAGTTCCATATAGGAAAGGACGTTAATGTTTCACAGCTAATAAAACTGCAAGACACTCCTTCTAAGTGACGCTATAGTTGCGCTCAGCTTTTGACAGCATCTTGTTATAATATGATACTGAATGATCTCCCCATTTTCATCCATTTGAGCCAAGTATGCCCCAACGGCATAGCCCAAGGCGTTGGTAAAAAAGGTAAAAGGTTAACCATGACTGGGTGCCGCAGGATAGGACGTTGTTTTAGCAGTTGCTTTAGATTCTCAAAAGCGGCATTCTGTTTAGCACCCCAATGGAAGAGAGTGTTTTTTCATCATTTTGCGGACAAAGGTCTTGCTGAGCCGAGCAAACTTTGGTATGAACTGATGGTAGTACCCCATTAGTTCCAGAAATACATGAATGTCTCATAGGTTTTAGGTGGTCATATTTTTGATATCTCTTCTTTCTTATCCTATATGGGTTGGATCACTTCCTGAGAGATAGCATGGCTAAGGAAGTCTAGTTTCCTCTTGAAAAAGGTGCAATTGGAAGGTTTTAACTTGATGTTGGACTCACATAAGCGTTGAAACACTTCTTTTAGATGAGCAAGATGTTCATTAAAGGTCTTAGAAAATACTGTAATGTCATTGAGATAGACATTAAATCAACATACCTAGGGTCCTGAAAGATACGATCTATTGCTCTCTGAAAAAAGTTGTGGGCACGTTTCACAACCCTTAAAGTAGTTGTGTGGGTTATAATAGACCCTCACTGCTTTTAAGAGCGCATTTCTCCTGATCTTCTAAAAGTCCATCTGCCAATAGCCGCTGACAAGTTTATGGCGGAAAAGAAGTTTGAACTGGAGAGTTGTGCTGGGCGTAGTCAATGCGGGGATAGGATATATGTCCTTTTTTGTGAGGTTGTTTAGTTTGCGGTGGCCCATGACTATTCAATAACCTCCTTTTTTCTTTTTGATTAGAAAGGGGGAAGATCAAGGGCTTTTGATTGGGACTAGAGACCCCGCGTCTAGTAACTGGTTAAGCTCATTCCTCAATTGCAGCTCTTCCACCTTTGGCTTGCAATAAGGTTTTGGCCAATTGGGATGGGCATCACCCACATTGATGGATGGACCCAGTATTTCATGTGCCCATATTTGAATCTGAATTGAAGAATATGTCTCTATAGCCTTCCAATAAGTTATAAACCTTTTAAAATTCTTCTGGGGTCAGGTCAACCAAGATATGAACATTTGGTAGGGTACATACCAGGCTGTCCGTGTGCAAGCCCATATCCATCATAGAGCTAATGAAGTAAATACATTTAATGTCCTCCATGGGGACTAACAAGCTTCTGCCAATCTCCTGGTGTTTTCTTACAACAAGGTCCTTGTGGGTGAGGTTTCCCAACAGAATAGTGATATGTCACTGATAGGGTAGGTCTAGTATACTAGGCACTACCCAAAGCTCCAAGGGGCTAACCCCTCAAGACTATGATGTGCTAAAAGCAGTGGTGTGGGATTTGGAGCGTGATCTTTGTGTCAAGCACTCGTTGTTCATCAGTATTAAGCACTACCTCTTATGAAGCATAAAAAGGAATACCATTCATAGCATCCACTAAATCGGGCAGTTTCTTTGTATTACACTCAGAAGTGACATAGTGCAAAAGCAAATCAGAAAATGGGTACTCAAAAGACAAGAATATTTGTTTTACTTTGATCTTTATTTGATTAGACTAAAGGGACTTCATAGTTTAGCAACGAGAGGAAACCTTTGCTTCATGCTGATAATCCCATCATATTTGATCATGAACTGGGTACCTATGAGCATATCATAAGTATTGTTGTCCAAGGCTACTGTGAGTCTGATAAGATATGCTTCCTAATTTGAATAGGAAGGGAAGAGTACTCCTGATCGCTTAGTGTTGTATTAACCTATGGTTCCAAACTCTTGCTTATACTATAAACCAGAAGCCAGCTTAATATTTTTTATAGGCTTAGAGGAGATAATATTCACCAGGTAGTCAGTATCCAGGATGGACATGACTCATACTTTTTAAAAACAACTTCTACCTTGATCAGGGTTCCACCAAAGTTGAGGACAGAGCCAAGACCTCCTTAAGCCGGAAGGTGGGAGGTCAGTTTACGCGCGCTGTCTCAGGGTATTTCACCAAGATGGACTTCAATGTATGGACATTCTGAAGAGGTCAAATCAAGACAGCCAAGAACTAATCAACATCACTGGCGATGTCAATAACCTCAAGACAACCTAAAAGTTGACTGAGGTATGTTTCCTTGGGTATGGTGGCGTCTTATACTCCTCCAGTGTTAAATGATCAGAAACTCAACTTCAGAAGGTACTCCTAAGACATAGTACCATCATCTTCATAACTCCATTCAGATTGGTCACCAGGGGTATCCAAAACAAACAGCAATAGAGAAATAAACGAATGTGAGTTAGACACATGAGATTTGTCATAAATAATGGTGACTTTCCTATGCCAACATCTCTTTTCCCTGCTCCTCAATGTCAGCTCTCTTCTTCCAGCCCACAATCTTATTTTGCCTAATCTTGTTACAGTAGGCACATTGTGGACAATCAGATCGCTTGAATTTTTCTTTTGATCATCAGGGCTCATAATATGAATGGTATCCTTTTGGTCTTCAATGGCCAAGACTTAGGGCTTGGGCTTTTGATCTTCAATGGCCAGAACGCAAGGTCTAGACACAAACTCACGAGAAGACTCAAGCTTGAGGTAGTCAGTGGCATATAGCAGAGCCTCTTTTATATCATGAACGTCGTAGAAGTAGCATTTCATATAAGTGATGTGCATCTCCAGAGGAGGGTGAGACGCTACCCCAGTCAAGATGGTTGCAACAGCGTTGTCCAAAGTCAACATCTTAGAGGTAACAGAATATGAACTTCAACTTAAAACCATCATGCAAAGTCAGCAACTGACTATCCTTTTCTTATGATAATGAGCATGAAGGATTTCTTTTTCATTCTTTAGCTTTGTTTTGATCCAAAATCGTCAATGAGCGCCTCCTTAACCTAGGCTCAAAAGCTAAGGCCATCCATATGAGGCACCATCACTTCTTGGTCCATGTGACTTAAATAAGAAATGATATGCTTACCCTTCTGGTGGTCAGTCGCCCCTTCCATGGCTGCTTCATAGTTGTATAAGAACAAAGCAATGCTACCCTCACCTGTGATGAACTTGTCCTTAAAATTGGTTTGAATGAAGCATAGTCAATCCCAGTGAGGGCATGGACCGCAGGAGCATCCTGTCCTGTGGTTTCTGAATGAGGGTCTAACAGATCAAAAGAGTGGATGAGATGATCCAGCTGGTCTTGGACAGCGTCAAGCCTGTTTTTCATGGCAGCGGAAGGCTTTTGGGAGGCGGGTTCACATAGATCCAGTCTAACTTCTATTTTCAACTTGAGAGTTTCAAGGTCATCAACCCATCTTTAAAGTACCTTGACTTTAAAGCAAAGTTCAGATGCAAAAGAGCTTAGGTTTTGTTGGTTAACTTCCACCACCCCCGCACGCTTTTTAAGCTCCTCCTTCATCTGCTTACACCCTTCATTGTCAGGTGGATGAAGGCCTTAGGAATGTACATCACCATTAATTTGTTCATAGCTACGCTCAACCTACATCACCAACTATACAACTCCTTCAACAGTACAGATCCTTCAAGGAAGGCCTTAACCCCTTGAGCTTCCTTGTAAAATTTGCTGACACATTATGCTAGATTTTTTAATAAATCAAGTGAATCTTTAAGCAATAAATGTTTTTTGCTGTGCAACCTTTAACACTAAAGCTGGGTTAGACTTAGAAGATTCTTGCAACAGACGCCACTCAAGCTCTCAACATGGGACAAGGCTTGTACCATTTCTGTTCCACTGCTGCTACACGTTGCTTATCTCATGGTTGGGGTGGGCATGTGTGTTGAGAGTTTGCTGTGGGTTTGCTCTTCACACTTTTCAAGTTCTCTAGCAAAATCCTCAAGTAGAGAGAAGATGCTAGCATACACATTCAATCAAGACTCGAAGATCTTCATAGCCTTTTCTACATACTTCACTACGCCACTGGTAATGGTGGTTGTTGAAAGGTTGACAGGACTTAAATCATTGGGTAATTTGATAGGGGAAAGAATAATACAGCTGATGCTAATTTTTATGTATCATATCAAAATATCAGTGATTATAGACCAAAAAATATCCTAAGTATATCAGAACTAAGGATTTGTGGCCTAGCGATTCCATTTAAAGTATTCAACTATGATGACATTGCCCAGGGGCTTTGTCAGTTAGGTCAGACTTAATAAAAAATATTCTGACTTAATACCCAGGCTCATGGGCTTTATTAGTCTATGTCAAAATTAGCTTTTAATGTCAATAGAGTTTTCAATCAAAAGCTTTTCTTTCCTGTAACAATCACTTTAGTTACTGTGATTTGATTCAAACAGCAATTTCGATAATCACACAGGAGAGATGGGCGATTTTAATAATAATAATAAATTTAATACAACCTGGGCGAGCGTCACATCAAAATATGCGCAAAACGGTGCACCCAAGGGCAAGAAACGCCCTGGAGGGGGACCGGGAACCCAAGCTGCTAAGAAAACCACAAACTCAGACATTGTCCAGGTTTATGGTATTTGCTACAAAACAGGACCAATACATGTACATCTAACATAACCAACCCCTTCAAAGGTGGAACACGGGCTTCAACTCTTCCTTGGGGATGAGTCCCCAACCCTGTGGGTGAAAAAATGTGAGGCACAGCCCTCCCTTTTCCCCCACGCGGTATTTGTCACCATCAACAACATGGGCTGCAGCTGGATTGATATTGAATTTCAAAACAGCTGAAGAAGCAGATGCTGCAGCAAAAGTCTGCATCAAAATTGCCCATCCTGAGGGCAAAAGAATAGTGCGCACCGCGCACACCAGATGGAACAAAGCAAAAACTTTGTTTATCTCCTTTGAATCGCTCCCTACCAACCTTCCCCATAAGGTAATCGAGGAGGAGCTCCACAATGGGCTCATAGCCTATGGAGAAATTGTGCAAATTGAACTACAACAAATTTCGCCTGATGCCAACAGTGTGCACAGGCAAAGCTATCGCCATGATCAACCCGCTCCCTGAAGTGGAAGATGATCTATCAAGAATCCCCCACACAGCAGAGTTTCACTTTGTGGATGAGGGACAGTCATCCGCATTCTGAATTACACCAGAACGCGCACCGCCCATATGCAACCACTGCGGTTCATAGGGCCACAAAGAACACACATGCCCTGTGAAGGAGGGCTTAATGGATGCAGATTACTGTGAGGAAGCTATGGACAAAACTAACAAAAACTTCGCTAGAATGACCAACGGCCACCACCCATTCCGCTGGGGTGAGGATGGGCTTTACTCCATTGTGGACTCAGTTACACACAAACAACGCAAAGTGGCACAAAAAGCCTATAAGCGGGCAGCGGCTGAGGCAGCAGCACATGTGGAGTCATCCATTGACCCCAGAAAATTCAAGAGGACATAGTGGATATACACTGAGCCAACCAATCAGAACAATATGCCAAGGTTGAGAGTTTTCACAGCAACTTGACTGAGTCACCAAGCAACATCAATTATGCGCACTTTGAGGAACAATTCAGCTGCAATATGGGCGAAAATGTGGTGCCAAATTCTCCAAATTTGAACCCCAAAAGCTCAGAATCCAATCAGCACCCTGCAATGAACCATCATGAGACACGTGCAGGAAAAGATAACGCAAATTCCAAAAACCACAATTCCCACAGAAAACTGGATCAGAACAAGGGAACTGACATTGACACTGAGAGAGTTGGAGTACAGATGTGGAGCATGGTCAAAATGAGCCATGGTGGGTTAGGGCCAGAGGGCCCTCCCAACTGCTCCTGAGGTGCCACGGGCACCTCAGTGTCAGTAGGGTGCTAAACATTGTGGGAGCCAGGGATCAAATGTACCAAGCCTAAAATCTGGACTTCCTGCGAAAACCCCTTGTAGACATCTTGGCCATCCAAGAAACCCACTGTCTACAGGGGGAAGAAGGATCCTGATCAGCCAGGGTCTCACCATCACAATTGGTGTGGACGTCTCACTGTGGGTTGATCATCCAAAATAACAAATAATTAAAAATTACAAACTACTTGTCATACCTTCACAGCTGCGTCCTGGTAGCAATGATCACATGCCAAGAGGAAACAATCTCATTAGCATGTATCTATGCACTGTGCACCACAGCTGAGAGAAAAAAATTCCTCAAAATTGTTCCAACACTCACCCTCCCACCAGATACCATCCTGTTGGGTGACTTTAACTGCTGAGATAACCCCGACATGGACCAATGGCCTAACCCCAATGGATACCCACCGAGGCACATTGAATTCTGCGCAATGAAGCCATCCCTTGGCCTACAGGATGCCCTCCCCCCAGATCACCACTCCTTTCCCACATGAAATGGCCCACCATACATGACGGAGCGCTCATATTAATGAGCCACATTGATCACATCCTCATTCTGCAATCCCACCAATCCTGCATCTCCAACTTCACAAAAAAAAATCAATTTTTCTGACCACTGACTCATTTTGGTGCAGCTCTCGCCAACCCAAACCCACGCACAGGTGTTGTCCTGGAGAAAGCTACACCTAGAAAACATAAAAGTACCTAAAATATCTGACTGGGTTGAACATGAGGCCGCAAACCCAGAATTCACAGCCCCATTCACTTTTGATCCCATCGAAACCTAGGCAAATTTCAAAACTGAACTAATCAACAAAACTCAACGTCTCACATCACATAAGTACACTGCTGAAACAGCCACAATCAAGTGTATCTTGGCAGAACTGGACCACCTCGAACTCAACACCCCAAGATCTGGGTATAGCCCCAACTGGGGGTACAAATGGGCGGAAATATCCACCCACCTAAACACCCTCATCTTCGAGCACCAACACAGAATCAAAGTATTGAACAAAGGTAAGTTCATAAAGGAAGGCAAAACATGCTTGACATATCTCTTCCACCAATTTCACTCCCGTGGCAACCAGCCCATGTGCACACAGGTCCACAAGGCCAATGGCACCGTAGCAACTGACCCTGAGGAGGTCAAGGCGGAAGTACACCATTATTACACTAAACTATACTGCAATACTCTGACTGACCCACAGAAAATCACAGAATATATAAATACTGCTGGAATATAAAGCACACCACCGGACTACAATATACTAAATCTAATAACATGGGAGGAGCTTTGGGATAAAATCCGCGGTGCACCACATAGGAAATGCCCAGGGCCTGATGAGATACCTTACAAGCTTTACAAAAAATATTTTAAGCAAATTGCCCCCCTCCTCTTGGCATCTATGAACCAGTGCTTGCTGGAAACACGCCTCCTACCTGGTGGCCATGAATCATATGTCATAACCCTGTATAAGAAGGTTGATAAATTGGACCTGGCCAACTGGCGTCCAATTGCACTCTCTAACACTGATACAAAATTATAGCAAAAATTTTAGCAGCCAAATTAGGCGCAATAGCCTCTAAAGTCCTGTCACCCAACCAGTTTGGGTTTATACCAGGAGCGCTCAATCTGGAACAACATACACCTTGTTGCAAACATATGTCAGTCCAAAGCAACTGGAGCCCTGGTCCTCTTAGACCAGGAAAAAAAAAAAAAAAAAAAAAAAAAAAAAAAAAAAAAAAAAAAAAAAAAAAAAAAAAAAAAAAAAAAAAAAAAAAAAAAAAAAAAAAAAAAAGGCGTACAACCACGTTAGTTGGCCATATCTAAAGGAATGCCTACACTCTTTCAAACTCCTACCCAGATTCATAAACTGGGCGATGCTCCTCACAGAATCTGCAACCATGGCTGTATGTGGCCCTGGCTTCCTAACTAACATGATCACACCAACAGAGGGCTTAAACAAGGGGACCCCCTCAGCCCACTGCTGTATAATTTCATTTTTGATCCACTCCTTTGCGTAACTGACTCACGCCTCATGGGCATAACTGCACAAGGCCAGCCAACAGTCAAGATACTGGCCTTTGCGGATGACTTTGTGGCAGGTATAGCTAACAACAATGATGCCCGACAGCTGGAATGCACCCTAGAGGAATACTCCATGGTGAGCAACGCATCACTCAACAAAAGGAAAACAAAATCATTCTCTTAGGCAAGTACACTAACAACTGGGCTACAAAACCAGAACCTCACACCCCCATATGAAGGAAAAACCCACTCATCTTATCCTTCACATCACTTCCCATCACCACTTCTGTCCGCCACCTTGGGATATGGCTGGAAACAGGGGGATATGCCAATGAGACAATTGAGAACAATCTATTACAGCGGAAAACCAACCGCGTCGCCTCCCTCAAGGGAAGATCCCCAGGACTAATGGGGCGAGTAGCAGTTAATAACTCACTCATCCTCCCAATACTATGGTACCCTGCCCACGCAATAGCCTTCTCACCCACCTTTATAACTTCAATCCGCGCGCTCATCCAGGGCTAGCTGTGGCCCGGATCACATCCTTCCATACGGATGGAAACACTCTTTGGCCCACGCTCAAGCAGAGGCATGGGATAAAAGATTTTGAGAGACATGCCAACCGCATCCTGGGTACCTGGATAAAGGAAGTCCTTGCCCCAGACCACCCGCAACAACACTGGTCCAGGGCAGCTAGGACTAACTTCGCACAGGCGCTCAAATTAACCAACCCACATAGCCCACCCAGACTATTATCATACCTTACTAAACACCCTACTGCAACGGGTCCAAATGGAACCTCCCCTCACTTCAAACGCATCCTCTGAGCCATCCGCCACATGGGATGGACCTTAGAGAACACTGGCACTGTGCAGGGAAGGGGATGACCCAGCTCCCACTTCAAAGTAAGAAAACCAGAAAACCACCCCCAGAGAGACATGCTTGCTATGACCCCAACCAATGCTAGAATCGAATACCTAGATGTGTTGGACATTCCCTACGACTTAACCACACAGAAGGCAGTGTGGATATTGATGCACCACCCACTCCTACAGCTGAGGGTAAGAGCCAACGCCTGACGCTGCCTGAGAAGGTCCTATAGGACGGCGGACAGCTCCAATTCCCTCCACGCAACCTGCGCAGTTTGTGGAGGGGAAGGCTCCATACACCACCGCCTAGAAACATGCCCCCAACCAAAACCATATGGTGGAAAGTCGCGCGCCTGCTTAAGCTCCAAAAGGAGCAGGAATTATCTATCTCAAAGAGCCTCCTTGCACTCCAGATCGAATCACCAATCCCATCTATCCTCTACTCCCTAATGATACCCATTGCAATGTGGACGATCCACACCATTGCCTTAGATGCGTTCAAGAACACGGTCCCAACCATCCATGGGGCTATCAACAGGTTCCACGTCCACTTATTGGAGCACTTCCAATCCTGGCTCTATGGATATATGAGGCCAAGGCAACAGGCGCTCATAGAATCGTGGTTCACACTATGGTTCCTCCACAAAGACCCCTTCCTTCACACCTGCTCCATAGTGGGGAAAACCCCCTTGGAGTATCACACCAACCCCCATACCTGGCAGTCCCGCTGGCAACAGGGATAACCTGAGTACCCCAGGGTGCCCAATTTTATCTATCTTTGCTTCCCCCTCTTTTTCCACACATACTCAGTAATGCCCACCCCCTGATCAGCTTGCCTCAGTTAAATAAAAGAGTTTTCAATCAAATTAATTACTAATTAGTGGTATAAATTGCCTTGATATGTGCTACTAATTTCTTGAGAAGAGCATTGGTTCAGCTATTTGCAGATTCGTCAGAAATTCTGCCTTGAGATATTATGAGTTTGACACTGACCCTGAGGCCATGTGAGATGCCCCAAGTTGTAAGGATTGTAGACCCTCAGATGAACTTATTACGTTTTTCTCTGGCTAAGTGCTATTGAAAATGAGGCGTCATGGGTAAGCTGTGGTTAACATTAAACCCTATAAATTATCTCCAAGTTGATACTAATAAAATACAATCCTTCATCACTACAAGTTAATTGTTTAATATACAAGCTAATTTCATAAATACTTTTTCATTATACTAAGTTGAGCAAAATAATTGGGATCAGAAAGGTCAGGGCAGAGAGCCATTGTACAAGTATCCAACAGAAGAATACAGCTTCAGAGTGTCATTTCCAAGGAGTTTATATCTGAATATTGTCACAGTCTGGTCTAATGTCTCCATACAGTAGACGATTAAAACTTCAAATTATTTCTGAAGAAAAACCAGCCCAATTGAAGTAGGCCTAAAATTCAAAAGTGATGATCTGCATATGCAATTGGATGATGAATTTGAAGTTTGCCTCCACACCAGATTGCACTTTTTTCTAAGGTGTTCAGAGGTCAAATTGTATAAGTTGTCATAGGCTAATCTTAATGCATCATGGTTTGCCAAGTGAAGATGCAACTCCTCATGATGGACACCTAATAGTTGAATCACTTGGAACATAGCAGGATTTGCAAACTTGTGGACATAGATAGGTTGATAAGCTGACTATTGGTTTCTGGAAAAGTTCTAATCTCATAGAGGTACATCAGAAGATCCTCTTTTGAAGAACCTTTTTACCGTGAAGAAATATCTCCAGGGTTCAATATGCCATGAGTTAGGTCCTTCAGTACTTCAGTCGCTGGCCAAGTAAGGTTGCAGGACTCTGGTATAATAATTCGTTCAAACTGTTCTATTTAAAAGAGATGGTTGGGGGCTATCCAAATGGTCGTCTTCTGCACCATATCCGTTTCTCACCCATCCAGTGATGCTATCAGTGGGAACATCCTCCATTTGAGTCATAGTTAAACTTGTGGTGTACAAGTTGCCCCTGTAGTGAGCAAACTTTGTTGGAATCCTGCTTGCTAGTGATTGCAGGTACTGATTTAAGGCAGGATTTCAACAACAGATTGATGAATTTTATTTTTCAACTAAAAAGGCGCACTTAGAATAAAAAACTATCAGATTATTTATCATATTATTCCCAAGTAAAATATTAAGTGTGAAAAATGGTACTTTATTACAAGGCCTTATCCTAGTAATCAAGGTCTTTGAAGGCCAATAGTGGGATAAGTATTAAATTCAGTATAGTCTGGGTGTTAAGGCACAGACATTATGATAATCTGACCAATCAATGCTCAGGAAAGTCTTTTCACCTCGTCTGGTACCACCACCATATGATTGGTCCACCGTGGGTAGAAAAAAATTATGGGGAAGAATTTAACATATTTTACCCAATTATTCATCTTAAAATTAGGCTCATCACAGCCAAACTCCACCTGCTTTGGCTTATGATTGGTGGGTAAACTTTCTTCACCCTTCATGACCCCCATCAAGCCTATAAAAGAGGGTGGTTTTTCTATATAAAATACTTTTTTGGTGCTAGTGCTTAGGTGACTTTCCAACTCAGGTGGGTATTCCCCCAGGGGTCAGGAGTAACAAGGGCAGCTTGATCTATCTTATTTGACTGAAGGTGAGGAGTAACATGATTGCTCTGATTAGTCATTCCTCTTAAAGAGATGCAGTTTTGTATTAAAGTCCAGACCATTATCACCTAAAACATTCTCTACCTGAAGCTACAATGGCAAGTGTATAACACCAACCTTGGTACAGATATACTTCACTAAGTTTTTCTAGACAGTCTGATTATTAACTTGTTTTTAACAAACCCAACCCAGAGTGGTAGCAGGAACCATCCTTCTAGGTTAACCACCTCCGTGGCTAGTAAAAAACTCAGGAAGTTTTTTGATATCCATTTTTATTAATAAATTAAATGCTCTTAAGTTCAATTCCAGTAGATGAACTTTTGGTAGGTGATGATTTGACTATGATGGCTTTGCACACAAATGCCCCAAACTGAGAGAGTGAATAGCAAGGTGGTCTATGGAGTTCCTGACATATCAGAAAATTGCGTGTAGAGGTTTACTGGGATGTATTCACCTTTCATAATGAATTTGACTCTTCTCACTTCCCCATTAGTCAGTGAGGTATTGTCCTCAGGTCAACCCACCTCAAATAGATAAAACAAGTATAAATAAAATGGTAAAATATTTTTAGATGTTTTATTTTACAAAACTCATAAGCTTCCCAAATTTTAATGAATTATTGTATTTTCATCATAGTACATAAGTGTGCCAAATAAAAAAACTCTAGCTAGTGTGGAAGGCAGAATATAACTTAAAACTACCAACTGCTCTGCAAAACTTGAAACTTTCGAATCTCAAATACCAAACTGCTCAGTAGTAACAATATACTGACTACCATTGAAAACATATAGGATTTTCATTTATTACCTTTAAAACTTTTTATTTTACTATTAATTTTTTTTGAAATGGATTATTATATTGTCTTCAGAGATACATAAGTGCGCCAAATTTCAAAGCTCTAGCTAGTCTAGAAGGTAGGTAAAAATCAATTGCAAGGTTCCAACACAAACCAACACCACAGTGAGTAAGATAAAACCTTTCAACAAGGTATGAACCCAAGCAAAGCTTGGGAAAACATTTTTGAACTAATAAATTAACCAATAACCAAAATCCACTAAAAACTTACTAAAGCCAATTAACTTATCAAATCAACTAATCATTATCTGCTTACTAAATTCATCAAGCTTAATCAACCTAAAACCATTAACCGCTTGGCAAACCCATTTAAACTTTCGAATCAACCGAATATCAAGCTGTTCAGTCATAACAATATATCAACTACCATCAAAAACCTATAGAAATCACATATTACATTTAAAACCTTTTAATTTGATTATGAAACTTAAATTTTACAAACGGATTATTGTATTGTCATCGGATATATAAGTGTGCTAAATTTCAAAGCTCTAGCTAGTTTGGAAGGTAGTTAAAAATCAATCACAAGATTTCATCACAGACAGACACCACAGCGAGTAGCGAGAAACGTTTTAAAAATGTTTTAATAAAATAATAAACTAAGATAGATACTGCTAAAAAAACTACAAATTTTGCTTAAACACCTAAGATCTCAATTTGATTCGTAGTAAGACAAGACATAAATTTTTATTATGAGATAAGAGTAATGATTCAAGTAGCCATATCATTTAAGTCAAACTGATAACCTTATATGTATCGAAAATTGTTGGGAAACCAAGCTGGATATCCTGGAAATTGTTGCTAACCAATCTGGCGCCAAGGGTAGCGAGGAAATTGCTGAGGCTGATATGGACGACGTGGGTGTCGCAGAGGCATGTTTGGACGGCGAGGGTATCGCTAAGGCAGGTATGGGCGGCGAGGGTATCGTTTAGGCAGGTATGGGCGGCGAGGGTATCGTTTAGGCAGGGTATGGACGACGAAGGTATCGTTTAGGCGGGTATGGACGACGAGGATATCGTTTAGGCGGGTATGGACGACGAGGGTATCGTTTAGGCGGGTATGGACGACGAGGGTATCGTTTAGGCGGGTATGGACGACGAGGGTATCGTTTAGGCGGGTATGGACGACGAGGGTATCGTTTAGGCGGGTATGGACGACGAGGGTATCGTTTAGGCGGGTATGGACGACGAGGGTATCGTTTAGGCGGGTATGGACGACGAGGGTATCGTTTAGGCGGGTATGGACGACGAGGGTATCGTTTAGGCGGGTATGGACGACGAGGGTATCGTTTAGGCGGGTATGGACGACGAGGGTATCGTTTAGGCGGGTATGGACGACGAGGGTATCGTTTAGGCGGGTATGGACGACGAGGGTATCGTTTAGGCGGGTATGGACGACGAGGGTATCGTTTAGGCGGGTATGGACGACGAGGGTATCGTTTAGGCAGGTATGGACGACGAAGGTATCGCTTGGGCGGATATTGAGGAAATTGTGGATTAGGAACTTCAGTATGTCGTTTATGTCTTTGAGGGGATTGCTTTTTAGGCATAGCGCTTGAATTTACAATGTTATTTATCCATTCAGCGTAAGATGAAACACGGGTAAAAATAGTACCGTGTCCTAAACATCCTTTCTGACCAAAGGAGACTATCCCAACTAAGATGTTACCCTGTGCCACTAGAGGACTCCCAGAATCCCCACGGCAAGCACCGTGTCCATCAATTTCAGCATCCACACAGATGTGTGAAGCAGGATTGAATTGTGGGAAAAGTCTACATACACTATTATCGACAACTCTTAGGTCAATTGACTTGAGGCTTTGAGATACTGGGCCATCGGGTTGAGGATACCCCCAACCGGCGAGATGAACTGACAATCCAACACTAGCCATACCACTAGTATCTAAAGTGAGGAAAGTATTCATGCTGTGGTTAGGATCCACTAATATCACTGCAACGTCAGAAAGAAAGGTAAACTTGTTAAATTCTTGGTTGGCGTATACTGCAGTTGCGATCAATCTCTCAGAATTAAGCTTCATCTCACTTTGGGTAGTCTTCCCTTCATTGATTTGGTAGGCATTGGGGTTTGGGTTCTTTGCGCAGTGTGCTGCGGTAATGACTGCGTTCTTTGAAATCAAAGCACCTCCACAACTACTTCCATCTGCGACGATGCGGACAAGGTGCTTGTAATTGTTGGCGTCGTCATACTGCCCCCCAATAATCCGACCTTCGGGCTTAGATTTTGATTCCACCTGGGAAAACAAAACCAAAGCCAATACAATCAAGTACTTCATATGTTTGATGAGTTGACTTGTGCTGGCTTTTAAACACCACCTTATGCCAATGTGAATCCATCAGTTCGACTATTTAGAAAATGAATCCTAGTGCTCTGTTTATATTGTTATCCAGGCTAAATTTGTCCAGCATAATTGAGGGGTTAAATAATTTTTAGTCTTTCGGATGCGACGATGAGTTGAAAATTGTGTAACTGAAGACTGAAAACATACCCTGACTAGATTGGGTACATTACATGATGCATGCTGGTATTCGCTCTTTAGCCTTACTAAATTCACTCAGTTAAATGCCCATTTGGGTAACTGGTACCAATTTCCATTCGTAAATAATAATTAATGACAGTTTCATTACTGACACTCCGATACCAATGAATTTTAGCTCCACCCATTAGCTATATAAATTCAATCAATTTGGTTAAAAGATACCGATAGTGTGATAAACTATTCGAGGCGGGTCGAGCTTGAAACTAATACACTACGCCGAGATTTTAGCTGTCAGATTTGAAGCAGTGCACACTCGGGTGATAGCAGAAAATAGAATCTAAATTAATAAAACTACAAAGAAAAACAAGCCTGCAAACCTAAAATCTCATTCATGACTGACTTTTGTTTATTCAAAAATAATAGAAGGTGACAAAGTAGAATATAACCGTACTTTTCTAACCTTTGGATCGGTTATAATAATTATATTTGAAATTTATACGACTCAAGTTTCGATTCTACCAAATTTGGTAGAAAGCTCCTCTATCAAACAATGTCATCCTGGGTTGAAGCATTGAAATGGTAACGGCAATACGCTGGTATCAATGTAACTTGAATTATGACTTGAATAAATTAGTACTTTGAATGATTCAATCATTTGACACTGAGGTTAAAAATCTTATTCAGAAATTGAAATGCGAGGTGTAATTTAGTTAAGGCTGCTAGCATGGAGCCTTAATGCTGACTGCATTGATCTTTAATCCACTGTGATCCATCACGTATAAATGCAAGTTTAATTTGTAAAGTTTTTTAGGATGCTTAGTTTCCCGTCTGCATATCATCACTGGTACTAAAATCCAATAACTGATTTAGCTATTCTGCTAGCATAATAACACCTAATCGTAAGAGTATATTTTGATTTTATCAATACAAATTTTAAAATTTAGTTACCAACTTTAATGATTTCAATATTTTACTGCCTTCCTTATCCCTGATTACAGGGATGCATTCAGTTAGACTACAGTCCTAGGACTCATGGCTCATATGCATGTTTTCTCTCTTTTATTTTATTTTCCTATTATTGGTAGTGTTGGTTCCATGGGCCTCATACCTCAAAGAGACTAAAAATATTTTATCTTGTTGCATCATTTATCAAAATTGCCTTTAACTTCAAATTCCCAATTAACCTATATTGAGTATAGAAAATTCAATTATTAGTGCAAATTCTATAAACAAACTGCTATCAGGGTATGATTATAAAGAATGTTGCACATTAGATGATCTAGTATATACAAACCTTTTCACCATTCTTGTTTAAAAAGTGTCTCTAACTCTCCAATAAAAGATTGTCAACGAATATTAAGGAAGCCCCACCTTGCACAGTGTCAACATCTTCATATTATCTATATATGTGCAAAATATCAAGATAAGGAGGTAAACAACATGTGATGTAAAAGTATCAATATAAATAAATAAGATAGTGGGTTATTCAAAGGAAGAAGACCAACAGAAAGATTGGTCAAACCAACACCATTATATGTAAATTGGGTTTCAGGGATAGCATTAATTTGATGAGGCTTAGATCTGATT
Source organism: Massospora cicadina (assembly GCA_022478985.1). Classification (NCBI taxonomy): domain Eukaryota; kingdom Fungi; phylum Entomophthoromycota; class Entomophthoromycetes; order Entomophthorales; family Entomophthoraceae; genus Massospora; species Massospora cicadina. Next base: position 28,450 of record JAKSZP010012149.1, on the reverse strand, counting down.
TTAGCCAATAAAGAAAGCCTTCCATCAATAGCAGTCTCATATCTTGAGTAGGCATAAATTTAAGGCTTTGAAATGTGATGAATAGCGCCTTTTTTGGTAACATTTTATCTTGAAAGCAAATCCAAACCTCAAACACAAATTTTATATAATGGCCCAACCATATTTAGACCAAATTTTGTGACTTTTAGTACCATGGATATAAAGACTTGAACTACATCATGAACTTTATTAACATCAACCTGTTCCTACTTGGTCTTAACCCAGCGTTTATACAAGGTGTACATGAGCTTCTGGGAAGTGTCCACCTTACCCTCCTTTTCTTTTATTACCCCCTCTTTTTCTCCTTGATTTAAATCAGAAATCATGCCATAGGACATGACATTATTCTCTGGTCTCTGAGGACACCACTCCTCTAGGGGCTTCAGTGAGAGAGAAGATTTTATAGGTGTGGGGTAACTTCATGGCTGCAATGGCAGAGGTGGACTTGGGACCTGCGGCCTTAGGGAAATGCTCACGGAAAGAGGCAATCAAGTCTTAGGCATAAGTGCAATCATGAACTAGAACCCAGATGTTTTCTGCAGCATCAAACCCCTTTCATGATACCAGGTATTCCAGCTGCCATTTCACCTGATGAGAGGCCACAATTTCCTCCACTTCCCAATCTGGTATTCCATCAACAAGGTACAGCTCTGAGACCACAGGAGGGGACCCTCAAACTGCGTCAGCTTGCTCTCATGAAACGTGACAAAAGTTTTGAACTTGAATGGGTTGTACAACTGGTAAGAGGCATGGCCTACCTCTCTAACAAGGCTGTAGGGCCCCATTCTCTTTGGCCCAGTTTCTTTCACAGCTGCTTTATGGGAAAATTTCTGCCTTCAGCATCACCCAATCTCCCTTTTTATACACCAGCCTTACTCTTCTTTTCCCACCTGCATTCACCTTGTAGACCTTAAAAGCCACATCTAAATTGTTTTTACTCTATTGGTGTACTCTCTTGATGAGCCTGGAAAGCCCACCTTAACTTTTACCATGGACCCACAACTGGTTCCATGTTTTTTGAGGGGTGTAACTATAGTTGGCAAAGAAGGAAGAACACACAATGGAAGAATGCCAGGCGTTATTATAACTGAGCTGATCCAAAGGAAGTTGTGAGGCCCAATCTGAGAGATCATCTGCCATGTAGCACCTTATAAATTATTCAAGACATTGGTTCACTTGTTCAGTTTGCCCAATCATATTGAGGATGAAAAGCAGTTGAATGGCAAGAGCGAATTTAGAGTATCCTGCACAACTTCTCCCAGAACCCAGATGTAAATTGCAGCCCCCAGTTACTAATAATTTCTTAGGCACACAGTGAGCATAGAAGATGTATGAAACAAATAACCTGGCCATTTGTGCCGCCATTATCATGGTGTTACAAGAAGTATAATTAGAATCCTTGGTGAACTGATCAACCCCTACCATGATGTGGTTTTACCCCCAACTGGGGTAACTCCACAATAAAATCTACAAAAAGGGAAGCACAAGGCCCCTCTTACTTTTTTTGGGAAACATAATCCAGAAAGAGGCAGACGATTTGGTTTCTTCCTTTTGCAAACAAGGCACTCCTTGGTATACCTTGCAACCTGTGCTGAGATTCCCTTCCAGTTATATGTGCAGTGGGTAAGCTCTAAGGGTTTTGCTTTCCTCAGGTGCCTACAATTATACCATCATGGTGATCCTTGATTAGACAAGCAAAGTGGTCCAGAAGGACTCCATAAACCTCCCTGGAACTAAACCATATCATCTTTTATATGGTACCCCTTCATTATGTCCTCCTGATTTATAAGCATTTAACAAGAACTTGGGTATATTCAGGGATAGTGAGTGTGAAAGGGCGACCTTTCTAAACTTATCATACTACTCTGGATTCTCCAGAGAAGCGAGAACATGAACACAAATACTAGGGGAGGGTTGCCTAAATATAATCTTACCTGGGGGAAAAGCCAGGTGGTATTATGCAGCTCCACTTCCTTGGGGTCAGGAGCTAAGGTGAGGTTCCAGCTTAAAGCATTAGCTAATTTGTTTCCCTGCCTTTTGTGAACTTACAAGAGAACACAAACTTAGCAAGTGTCTCATGCCAGTGAGTTCAGTGTGGGGTCAGGATGTGAGGGGCTCAGTAATACAGTAAAGCTTGGTGATTGTTACGCACACAAAAATGGCTGTGAGAACCATGTTAATGATGAAGTTAATAAGTTAACACCTCCACTTCTGCATAAAGTTCTTTATCATAAGATGCTAATTTAAATCAGAAAATGATAGTTTTCAGGAGAAATACCCCAAAGGATTGTAAAGAGAGTCTTTATACCTATCCAAATCCCAGCGTGGTGGTGCTTGGTGCACAGGACCAACGCAAGGGAACTAGTCATCATTGTTATAATAAAAGGATCCCAGCAGAGGGTGCTTAAGCTAAAGAGACTTAAGGCAGGGGAGTTGAGAACAACAAAAGTAATAATAAATTAAGCAATCTTCGACTTGGCCATGCCCCAAAGGTCAGTTCATAACTGAGTTTAGTACATGTTTAGAGTGCACTGGTGACTGGGTTTGGAGGGAACCTGGTAGGCCCATCAGTGTACCTGAGGCTGTGATAATTGTAAACAATTAAAAACTGGCTAACATGATGTGAGATCTCCTCAAATAGGTCTGCGCACATGTTTGCCTTAGCAACATATGAAAAAAATGTAAAAAGGACTATGAGGTTTAATAATGAAGCTGACTAACGAGAAACGTTGGTCTTGAGCAAACATAATTAAGCCAACTCAGGGAAATTAGGGATTGGCAAAAGTGGTACCAAGCCTTGGTGCACCAATAGGCGCACACTTCTATCTGAAAGGTAGCATACTTCAAACCTGGCCTTACTTGAGTGATTAATTAAAGTTGAACCTGACCTGAGCTCACGATTTCATTGATAGAACAGTTTTAAAACCCCCATTCACTGATTACCAGACTGTGCCAACATTGTTAACCACATAGCTCGTACGTCTTAACGCCTGAGTCAAAACAAGGGTCTGGGCGTTTTGCACCTCACTTGTACCAGCCTGGGAATACTTGGCCTGTATCCAGCGTTGGTCTAAGGTGTGCTTGAGATCAAGAAGGTCCTGAAATTTAACCTTCTGGACCTCCTGCTGCCTAGCCTTGTCTTTGGTGTTGATGCCTTCTATCAAGTCATGTAAAAATGACAGGATGCTCAACTCCATCTGTGCCCACTTACAACTGAGCATAAGCTATAGAAAATTTTAAAGCATCTCTAGCTACTATAAACCACTTATTTGGATTATTGTGGTGAAGTACTGATGTAGGAAGCAAATTGCGTTTGACAGCTTGTAAAGCATCCTCCAATGTAGATGACCACTAAAGGACCTTGGCTCCGCTGGCCTTATATAAGTGTGAGGCAACTTCAGGAGGATTGAGAGTGAACTTATTGAGGAAAGCACTTGTCCCAAAACTTCTTAGCTCCTTAATGTATGCTGGCGTGGGCCAGCCATAAATAGCATTCTCCTTGTCAGGAGTGATCATATGCTTTTTGTCAAACATGATGTTGCCCTTGAAGGTAACATGGGACTTAAAGAATTCATATTTAATAATCCTCAGCGTCAGGTTTGCTTCCCTCAAATGCTCAGCTACTTGACACAGATGAATCTCATGGGTTGCAGGATCATGAGAGAGATCAAAGATGTTATCCATATAGGATACTGCACATACACCAAAAACTCTCCTAACTCTGCATCAATACAACGTTTAAATTGTAGGGTCATTTTTGATCCCAAAAAGCCTGGCCCAGAATTTGAAAATCCACTTCCTAGTTCAGAATGTAGTGAGACATTCCTGCCCCTTTTAATGCAAATCTGGCTAAAAGAGTTCAATAAATCCAATTTTAAGAAGACTTTGGCCTTCTTCACATGACAACTAATTTGTGCCTCCATGGGAATGGGATGCAAATATGGTATGTTTACGTAATTCAATTTATTATAATATACATAAGGTCATATAGTACCGTATGCTTTTTCTACAAAAAGGATTGTTGAGCATACTGGAAAGTATGTCGATAGATGACTCCTTTAAAAAGTTGCTTTCTAGCTCATACATCTAGTGCCGCCTTTCTCCTTCAAGGTTAAAAATTAGATTGGTGAAAAAAAATGCAAATTAAGTACAAGTGAGTTTGAAATAGCAATCAATCTCAGAATGTCCAGGCAACACAATGGCAGAATCTGAATCAAAAGGAGACTATAACCTTCCAAGTTAGAAGGTAAGGGAGCTTCTGGAGTGGTCAAAAAGAGGCGCAAGACTGAGGTTCTACACCTCAGGCCATTGAGGTAAACTGCTTAGGGTGTCCACCCCAGACATGGGAAGTATCATCTCTTTAACTCCTCCAAAGCTAAGCTCAAAGTATTATACATCAAATTGGGTTTAATATAAAATTAATGCCACCAATCTACAAAGAAGAACTTAGTACAGTTAATTTTTATTGCCAAGAAGTGTTCAGCCATGAGATTCTAATAACTTGATAGTCAGCAAGACCATGACTTTTCAGTGTGGAACAGGCTGAGAGGCTCCTGCCATAAGAATGCCACCAGGTAAGTATGGTGACTCATGGTATTCAGTTAGAGTTTTATCTATATTGTTTTTAAAGCACCAGTGCACCAAGAAAGTTGTTTTTTAGCACTAGTGGTTCCCAACCCAAAAGGGGGAGCCACCACACATCTTTATTTGAAAATGAGTCAAATAGAAGAATTATGAGAAATAAAAAAATTCCTATATAGCTCCTAAGTTACCAGCCTAGGAAGCCATAATAGAAGGTGAGGAAGATTTGAGGAAACTTTTGCCCAATGCCCACTTTAGCTGGCGGACCATGGCGGACAACATAGGGGTTGGGGCATCAGCGACATGTGGCATAAGGAGGTATAATTGTGGCTTTTCTTCATTAATGAGGCTGGAGGTGTCCATTGCCTTAACGTATTGAGCAAGTTGATGCTCAGCAAAAGTGAACTAATAAGGTTGTTCTTATTTCTAAAGAAGAAGCAAGAGTATATGATAGCGGAAAATTTAAAATTACTTTTATTTAAAAGTAGATTAACACATCAACTCAATAAATTTTATATATATATATATATATGAAACCCCTGAGTTAGACCAGCTCCGTTTTCCTGGGCCCCTGATAAGGGCTAATCACTTTGGAAGCCAGGTGAGAACCTCCAGGGGTGATCCAGGATACATACAACAATATGGGCCTAGACCTGAAAGAGCTCATATGTGAGGCGTTTAATTGTATATAGAGTTAGTTTTAAAGCCATTTTAAGGTTCCAATGGTAGTTTTCCCCAAATATAACTTACATCGGTTAATGGTTGAATTAAGAGATTGAGGCTAAACCCATGTTAGGACGCCAATTCTGACAAGATCAACAAGGGTGCCACACTAAGATCAGCAGTTTGCAAAGGAAAAATGATGAATCTGGGGTAATTTAAGGGTCCCCATGGGTGAAACCTTAGCGGCTAAATTAATGAAAACTTTAATCATTGGGGAGGAAGGATTCCCAAGAAACCCACAAGTCATGTGATCTGAGTTTAAAGGCAACATCAACCCTAACCCTCATTGTTACTATATTTCTAAATCAAAATGAGAGAATGATGCTTATGGCATTAACAACAGGTTAGGCCTGGGCCAACCCAAAAGCAATATAAATATGCCAGTCAATAGTGGCTCCCCTGTCAAAAGCCAAAGCACTTTTGAAAAGTCTTGAAGGAAGACACCTTTGGCTGAGGTGCTTCCAGATGGTGTTTCAAACCTTTGATAGAACTCCATAAACTAGATTGATCTCTGAAAATAAGAAAATACAATCTGATGCACTAAGCAAGAGTTGATGCACCAAGTTGACTATATGAGGAGATAAATGAGGGCTGTGTTTTCTGGTAATAAAAGAAGTTTTGTAGGCAAGAGAAGCCTATGGCTGCTTAAGTTCCATGCATATTTCATAAGGAGTCTCAGAACAAACCCAGTTAAATACTCAAGGGTCTGAAACCACACAATACCTGCAGGAATGGTAGTATTTCTCCAGTTGATGGTTGTGAGAAAAACGCCAAACCATACAACAAGTATACTGAACGAAAAAAGCATGATGCAACGCAAAATAGCCATTACAAACGGCTACCACACACAACAAATGCTCAGAGAGAAACCCACACAGAAAAACTTTATGCAAGTAAAACTTGTGGTTGGCCATTTAATGTGGATAGAGTGTCTCTAACTCTCAAAGAAAAGATATGAACATATCTAATGAAACCCCACCTACACAGTGTCAGCATATTTATAGTATATTTGGAACATAATAAACTGTATAAGGAGTTAAAATGGCAAGAGAAGCAAAAGGTATCAATATAAATAATAAGATGGTGGTTATAAAAGGAAGATGACCAACAGAGATTGGAGAACAAACATCATTATAAAGAAAATTGGGTTTTGGGCTAAGTTCGATATGGTGAGGTCATGATTTGATTTTATCCAAAAAAGAATTCCATCAATGGTAATCTCATATCTCAAGTAGACATAAACTTAAGAATTTTTAAAAAAAAGATAGATATTGCTTTTATTAGTTATATTGTGTCTTGAGAGCAAATTAAAACCTCAATTTTGAATTAGATATACTGACCCATCCATATTCAGACCTTATTTTGTTCATTTTTGTACCATGGATATAATGCCTCAAGCTGCATAATGCACCAAGTTAGCATCAACCTGAGCCTACTTGCCCTTAACCCAGTGTAATTCCAAGTTTACTTGAGATCTGGATTGAGGCTAACATATTAACTCTTTTGGTATTCTTACCTCCTCTTTGCCCACGATTCAAACCAGAAAACTTGTCATTAGACATGACAATTCTATTCCAATATAGAATATTGTCACCCTAGTAACTTGTATATATGTATATCACAAAGTATACTTATATCAGTTAATTCTTTAGAAGTTATATTTTAGTCTGTTACAACTAGCATAAGGGCGTTGGCAGTTCTATACGTGTTACAGACTCTCTTACATTATATGCAGTATCTCTATATGAAGACAGAATACCCATTAAAAATATTAATAGTAGTAAATATAGTTTATTCTGTTTCATAATACATTGTAGTCACAATTGTACTACCAGTACTGATATTACTTTTTTCATTTTGGCCTAGTAAATCCTGATATCTTGGTTGTACTCCCAGGAAAACATAGCTAACATGACTTGTTGAGTTGTCAACTTAAATTATAATATAAAAACTATATATATTTCTATTCATCCTGTCCAAACTGTTGTTAACCTTGCTAAATACTCACAGGATCTTTAAAAGGTTTCCTCAGTCCTCAAAATGTGGACTAGCCTTTCAGGAAAATTCTTCAATTTCCAAGGTCACAAGGATTATTAGTTGCTTCTCAAGAATCTTCTATTGACCCTGACATGGATCTAGCTGCAGCTGAAAATCTCTGTATTATACTAAGGGGTCCCAGGTCCACTAAGTTTTTAGAAAGCTCAATCAACAGGTTTCAAGTCAGGTATTTAAAATTATAGGCAACCCTTCACTACAATTTACATATTTTTAATATGATAAAATCAACAATCCAAGGAGATAGGAGGTTAGTCTATAACTAAATTAATATAAATTTATATTTACCATGTGATATCTAGTACTAAAAATATATTACCATGTGATGATGGGTACTAATTTATAGCTCATTATAGTAATTATCTAACAAATGTCAAAGACAGTTTTTATGCAGACTCCTTATAATTGGTTAATATAATAATATCAAAATTTCCCCAACTTAACCAAACATAGAGAATTATAAGTTAAAATGGTGTTTAGAAAGGGGTTAGATTATTGGTCATTTTCATGGTTGGCCCAGCGCCCTATCAGAATAGTTTAAGGAACTTGATATATACTACGTTTATGAGATGTCCTTCTTTGGGGTACTTTATGGTGTAACATATGTTGATATCTGCTCTATAACCTCAAAGGGCCACTTCCAGATGTGTTTCCAGTATGTTCATCATCCAAAGACTATGTTTGTCATAGTATAGTACCATATCTTTCATATTGAAACTTAGAAGTGCACAACTAACCTTTTTATGTCACTCCAATGTATTTCATCTTCCTCAATAGTGAGTTGGAGTTGGCCCTTCTTTATAATTAACTTGAAGTTTATGTAAGTATATCCAGGTATCATGTTGTGCTCATGTTCTGTCCATGTATGCAGGAGTATCAAATGAGGGAAGCGCTGGATACCTGCTATACAACAGTTGAACAGTGATCACTCCATAGAGGTATGGAACTTTATCCTATATGAAAAAATGGCAGATGGCAGAAAGAGGTTCCAGATTAATAGTTTACCCGTTGTGAAATTTTAGAGGATTTTCAGAATGGATACTTTCAGGATTCTCCCTTTGCAAGGTGAAAGCCTTGTCCAGGTTAGATCAGCAGATATGAGTACGCAGAACATAGCCTTCAAACCATTTAATTATTTCATAAGTCCAAAATAGACTTAATCATGTTATCAGGTTGTATTTTGAATTTGTGGAATTGATTGAATTACTCCAAATTTGACCTAAAATTATTTTAATATGCTCACGAATATTTTACCTAATTATGAGGTCACATTCACCCAACTCCACTATCTGTGGCCTAAAGCTCCTAATATCTGCATCAGCTATTCATTAAGGAAGCCAACAATTTAAACTTTTTCATCTGGACGATTAGATTAGCTCTTACTTAAAGTTAATACTAATTTAACCTATGCTATAAAACTATCACTAGGAAATTAAGAAGCTCAGCTGACCTTCCAGGTGGGGGCGATGAAGGACAGGTCATATGGGAATAAACAATGACTGATGAATCACTATTCACCATTCCCAATGCATCATTATTTTCCTTATACTTTTAACAGTACTATGCATAGTATTGACTTATTTTTAATAAAGTAATTTTTCAGCAGAATATATTATTTATCTTATTTTAAGTTCTTATTTTATTTTAATGAACAAAGTCTCTTCCTGCCTTGAGTCTGAAGTAGCCCCTGTTCTCTCAGCTGACCATAGCCTCCTTCAGTCAGCTACCATATTGGGTTACCCAACATTAGCACCAGCGAGCACATCTAGTGGAAAGCTGATAGTTACATTCACTCTTTTCACACCGCCATTCATCTTAGGGTGGTACAGTGTTAACAACCCCTTTAATCCCCAGTATATTAACTAATTTTAGTATTACATGGGAAGTGATGTTAGTCCCATTGTCAATTAGGATAATTTGGGCAAAATTTTTGGTAGAAAATCTGCTCAAAAATTAACTTAGCCACAATTATAGTGTCCAAGTTATTGATTGATTAGCCTCTACCCCACTTGTTCAGGTGGTCAGTAACCACCATGGTATATCTGATTTGTCCAAAGCTCATAGTAGGGGCCTAGCCATGTCAATAGAGACAGTTTGCCATAAAAGCCAGGATTGACTAGGTTGTATGCGATGGACTTTCAGTATAGTACCTCCACTATCAATTCTTTCAGAAATTGATGATCTCATGGACATTGGCTGCATGAATTTCCAGTAGTAATGTTGTTTCAGCTGCTGTTGAGAATTTTTTATTCTCAATAATAGGTGACTCCATTAGTGTGCCAGGCCAAACAGTATGAATACTGCTGGCCCTTGCTTTTTCACAATCATTGGTGACCTTTTTCTAAAAATTTGCAGAGCAACCCACCATCCCAGCAAACTAAACAACTTCTTCTGAGGCTTGACCACTCATTATGGCTCAGAGGTCCTCTTTGGGACTTGTCCAACGATTGTGGTTCAGAGGCCTCTATTGACGCCCTCAGGGTTTCTCCCCTTCAATCTTTACAGTTCTTCATTGTTATTGCTAGTTGCTTAGGTTACCACGGGGTTTCCATCTAGTTCAAGGTTGAGAGTTGGTTGCACAGACCACTCCAGGTGTTTTAACCCAGCACCTAACCTCTGGGGATCTCGAGTCCCATCTCTACAAGCTGAGCTAACCGCTGTTAACTAAAAACTTAGTAAAGGTAGGTAAAGGAAGGTATTTTAATAGAATAAAAAACCAGCCCTTAAATAGTGTGTACAACATATGAATATTTTGGTAATACTGGTGTGTTATTTATCATAAGGAGTATAATGGGTAATAGGAGTGTGGAGGTTATTAACTACTTGAGGCAGCATCAGTGGCAATTGGTTTACAAAAGGCTATATCATATGGCATTCGTCAGCTTATGGGTAATTGATTACATTCGTTAGATATAGTTTATATATCACATGTGAGGCAGCCTCTTGATGTGGATCAATTTAACTTTAAATGGATTTTCTTCACTCCTGCTCGCATCCTATTGTGGTCTCAGATTGACAATTAATCAACTTTTCGATTCAAAGCTTTTTTGGTTTCATCAATTTAGCAATGATTCAATTATTAAAAAGGTAATCCAATTGGAATATTCATAATATAATAAGTTCATATCAATAATTAAAATCCACTTTCCATTAGATTGGCATATCAACTCCCAACCTTGTAAGCATAAATCCTAGGTAAGCAAGTTCTAATCATTGACTCAACCTCAATGTTAATGCTGAGCTTATTCCTTAGCCAAGGCTAACATTAACTAGGAATTAAATTTCAACAGCTGCTCATATGTTTTCTTGTACTTCATTGTACAATTGCCCCGTGCACCCCAATATTCAAGTATGTCTGTTAAGTGGCTTTTGATATCAGGTAAATTTTCTCATTCATTATTCTACCAATTTTCTATCTTTAACAATGTATCCTTCATTGGATTGCTCATCACACTTTGTACTTCCTCCAGCTGGTTTTTGTATCTCCTTTAGCATCTTTCCATACAGACTATTCACCAGTAATTGTCCAACACTTTATTTGAGAGTCAGAGAGGCTAAGTGTTCTGATGGTCATCAAGTTCAGTGTATCATCAGGTCAATGACTTGTAGCTTTAGGGCCCATCTTGCCAGCCGCCCCTACAGCTCTTTGAGGTTCTTCAGCATATGAGTGAGGCATAGTCCATGACTTTCTGAAAGTACACCTAAAGCACATATACTCAGAAGTGTTTTCAGGAAAATATCACTACCAAGCACTTTTTTTAATCACCATGTAGTTCATCTCATGTACATTCAGAGTTTTTCTACAATAAGCCATGGGATTAACCCTTATCTTCAATTTAGGAAATTACCACTCCTAGCATTGAAAGAGGCTTCCATATTAAATTAAGGGCTTTTAAAATTTGGATACATCAGTATTGGCATAATAACAAGACACTTACCTAGTTGATCAAACACATTTTGTCAGGTTGGTGTCCAATCATAATGGATTCCATTCTTAAGGAGGTGAAATAATGGCCCCTTATCATGCTAATTATTTTAGTCACTAAAAGTACATGACCATCCCTAAGAGAACTTGTAGATTTCTTTCCAGATAAATCATTTCATTCCAGGTTATCTCTACCTTGGCCTGCTGGGGCATAATCTGTGCTTGCTGACAATGAACTCCAAGTACATAAGTTGCTTCCACAATGAGTTATACTTCTTTGGCTTGAGCTTGAGATCAACAGCAGCAAGTTTTCAGAAAATTTCCTCAAGATGTAACAGATGTTCAGTAAAAATTTCTTGAGAAAACATTTATTCAACCAGGTATATGGGAATAAATGAAATTTTAAGTTCACCTAGGATGACTGTCCATCACCCAATGAAAGGTAGTTTTAGCATTACTTAACTTTTGTGTCATCCAAGTGGGCTGGTATAGTTCTTGTGTGATTATTATAATGAAATTCTCATAATCCTCTTTTGCTAGCTTGATCTGTCATTATCCAGAAATTAGATCTGTGGCTAAGAAATGTTTGCCCCTCCAAGGCGGTCCAATGCATTTGTTGAAAAAAACTCAAATGTAAGTGTTAATTCCTTACCTATGGAAAACCCTTTTAAAAATCCCCAATTTCAATGTTACTAAATCTTGTACTAACGTTTTAGTAATTCAGAATGACAAGTGAGTCCCAATCAACTCAGCCAGTGAGACAAAGATTATAAGATATAAATCCCCTTTTATAGGCCTATAGGCTAAAATTCCTGCCAAGGAGGCGCTTATTTACCCCTGACCGCCACAAATATTTCCAGTTAGTCACCATGACGTCAGAGGACACATAATTAGTAATAACGATCCAGACTGTTGAAGCTTTAGCCTACTTTAGATGAACTGGTTCTTCTTTTGGGATTGAGTCAGAGTTATGAATGCCTATTGTATGGAGACAATAAACCAGACGGTGATAGTGATTAAATAGTTTTTTCCTCATCAATAACATCTCAAGACTGAACTCTACTATAGTTTACTTGTACAGCGGCTCTATGCCCTGAACTTTCTGATCACAATTAATTTATTTACTTAATAAAGCTGAAAAGTACTGCATACAACAAGTTTGTATATTAAACTGTCAAATATAAATTGGACTAAAAGATTATATTTATTTTTCAAGTAATAACAATAATTTATATGGCTTAGTGCTATCCATATCTAAACTATGGCACCCCAACTTGCACCTCCACTTAACCAGCATTTTGTGGTGCAAGAGATCAGAGGCCTACAATACATTTGACATCCTGCTGTAGCCCAGCTTGTCCCCATGGTCAGTGTCCCAATGACACAATTAATTTAGGGCAGCATTATTTTCTAGCATCTAACAATAGCTAGGCCATTGCTCCGCTCAAGCAACAGTATCATATACCAAGGCAGCTTGTACCACTAATTAGTAATTACTTTGATTGAAAACTTGATTGACATTAAGAACTAATTTGACATAGACCAACAAACCTCAATACCAAATCTTTAAGTTGACTATTATTAAGTTTGATTTAACCGCAAAGCCCCCAAACCTGGGTTGTCAAGTTGAATATAATTAAGTGGAACTTCTAGACTATAAATCCCAGGTTTCAAATGTGCTTAGGATACTTTTGGTTCTAAATTTGCTGATATATTTGATATGAGATATAATAAAGTAGAAATAAGCTAATATTATTTCTCTTATTAAATAACCAACAATTCTAGTCCATTCAACCATTCAACACTTCCCCACTTTAAATAGATAAAATAGGAGTACTAAAAAAAAAAAAAAAAAATAGATATCTTTCCTTCTTTGTCACAGCGTTCAATTTTTCATAATCTTTAAAGTATGATGCTACATCAATAGCCTCTTAGTCCAGGATAAGTATGTCTTTTTACACACTTTTCTTTAACTCACTGTCACGTCTGTCTATCTGTCTGTAATCAAATCTTAGAAGCTCTATTTTAGACACTTATTGAAAAAAATACAAAATTTTGCACAGATATTGGTCTTGGATGATAATATAATAACGCATCAAAGATTTAATTTTCATGTTCAAAATAAAAAGTTTGATATGTATCAAGCGAAAATCCTATATATCTTTGATGGTAGTCAGTATATAGTTAAGGCTGAGCAGTTTGATATTTATTTGATTCAAAAGTTTCAAGTTTACCTTCCAGGCTAGCTAAAGCCTTGGAATTTGGCTCATTTATGTATCTCCAATGACAATACAATATTCCATTAAAAATTGTGAAAAGTGTGAATTTTAAAAATGAAAACAAATTTGAAACGTTTACCATTTTTCTATTTTAGTTATCAACATAAAACCACCAACCACTTGGCAAACCCATTTAAAATTTTTAAAGTAACTAAATATAGCTTTTCAGCCATAACAATATACCAAAAACCAACAAAAACATATAGGTTTTTCAGATATCACATTTAAAAATTTTAATTTGATTATAAGAGTTAAATTTTAAAATGGATTATTGTATTGTCATCGGATATATAAGTGTGTTAAATTTCAAAACTCTAGCTAGTGTGAAGATAGTCAATTAACTTAAAACTACCAACCACTTAGCAAAATTTGAAACTTTAAAATCTCAAATACTAAACTTCTCAGTTGTAACAATATACTGACTACCATTAAAACATATAGATTTTCACTTATTACCTTTAAAAATTTTATTTCACTATAGAAAATGGTTTTTAAAATGGATTATTACATTGTCATCATTTTTAATAAAAACTCCATACTTTATTCTAAAATAAATTTTAAGGGAAAGTAAGAGGGAAGGGCAGAATACAGGCAATTTGGCTGAGGGTAAAAGGACTGGGAGTTCAGGCCGCTAGAGTTCTAGCACCTCTGACCATTGCTGATTGGTGATCACCTTTGCTAGCCACAGTTCTAGCATCAGTGGGCTTATAGGCCATTCGATTCTTAGTCAATTAGTTGCCTCATCACATATGGTGAGTAAACCAGTGGGGAAAGCCAAACATGCGGTTTTATAACACCCAGGGATTACACGCAAAAATTTTGAGATCTTATGGAACTGATCGTATATAATCTGAATGGTCTTCAATACCAAATCTTTATGGTGGGGGCTCTTGTTGCTCAAAATTTTGGCATTGAGTGCACAGTGAACCACCTATACACAATAATGGTAGATGAAGGCTCATAGTTGGATCAGAGCTATTTTGCAAAGTTTTTGTGAAAAAAAGATCCTGCGATGGATGTATTTCCATCAGCAATTGTTCACCTGATAGGATATATCACATCATGAACCAGTATTTTTTGAACACGGCGCATTTGTAATAATGGTGGGCAATATCTGCTTCCAGTTTAGCATATATAGGGCACTCCTTGTGCAGGTAATCCAGCCCGCTGTGCTTGCCCAATTTGAATGTGTGGTTTAGGATCTGCCAGGTCACTGACTGCTGTTTAGCCATTACCAAATGGGAGTTCAGGCCCAAAATCAACTCCTTTGCTGGGTAGTTGGTGTCATAGCCTTCAGTAGCCCAGTTGTTTAGGATTTGTGGTCAAGTGGGTGGGTTTCACCCCAGTTTTGGGAGCAGATCTCCATATTTGATTAACATCAATTTGTACCTTATTTTGATTGACTTGGTGGTATATTCATCAGCAATTTGGTTACAATCCTCCCAGCTTGATGCAGAAATCATTGCAGAATTATAGGCTTTGACGTCCCTTTGGATTTGGTCGACATCTCAGGCTGATCACTCAAATGACCATCCACTCTAGTGCACAGCCCAATTGCATAGCCACCAGTAGTGTGGAGTACCTTTTTGGGAGGTTATCCATGGGTGGTGTGCCATCCATTCATGTATTGAGTGGGGCGAGACTGGCTCTTGAAGACCTTGAACTCTTGCCCAGTTCATGCCCCACGCTAGGGTTGGGCAATGCATGTGCATCTGTGTTAGCTTAAGGAACAACTTCACCCATATTTGCCAAGCGTGAGATTCAAAGCCCAGGGGGCCCATGCCTCTTTTGTTCTTTGGTTTTGACAGGGTTTCCAGTGCTATTGGTGCTGCCTTTGCCTTGAGCCACAGGAAGGTTTGGAGCATTGCCCTGATTTTCTTCTCTAGGTTTGGGCTCACTGGAAGCACATGAGCGATGTACCACAACTTTGAGAAGATGAAGATGTCGATTGCCTGCACTTTCTTTTGAGGCATAGTCTTTGTACATGCTCCCCAAGGGGTTTCATACCTGGGTCACCAGCTTTGCCAACTAAGCGTTTTACCACTTAGCTATAAAGCCTTATTACATTGTTGTCAGAGATACATAAGTTTAAAGTTCAAAGCTCTAGCTATTCTGGAAGGTAGTTAAAAATTAATTGCAAGATTTCATCACAGACAGATATCACAGCAAGTAGAGGAAAACGTTTTAAAAATGTTTTAATAAAATAATCAACTGAGATAGATATGGCTAAAAATAACTACAAATTTTGATTAACCACCTAAGATCTCAATTTGATTCGTAGTAAGACTAGACATAAATTTTTATTATGAGATAAGAGTAATGATTCAAGTAGCCATATCATTTAAGTCAAACTGATAACCTTATATGTATCGAAAATAGTCGAGAAACCAAGCTGGATATCCTGAAAATTGTTGCTAACCAAATTGGCGCCAAGGGTAGCGAGGAAATTGCTGAGGCTGATATGGACGACGTGGGTGTCGCAGAGGCATGTTTGGACGGCGAGGGTATCGCTGAGGCAGGTATGGGCGGCGAGGGTATCGTTTAGGCAGGTATGGGCGGCGAGGGTATCGTTTAGGCGGGTATGGACGACGAGGGTATCATTTAGGCAGGTATGGACCACGAGGGTATCGCTTGGGCAGATACTGAGGAAATTGTGGATTAGGAACTTCAGTATGTCGTTTATGTCTTTGAGGGGATTGCTTTTTAGGCATAGCGCTTGAATTTACAATGTTATTTATCCATTCAGCGTAAGATGAAACACGGGTAAAAATTGTACCGTGTCCCAAGCATCTTATATCACCAAAGGAGACTATCCCAACTAAGATATTACCCTGTGCCACTAGAGGACTTTCAGAATCCCCGTTGCAAGCACTGGTCCCAGCAATATCAGAAGACACACAGATGTGTGAAGCTGGATTGAATTTCCCATACTGGCTACATCTACCATCATCGACAACTCTTAGATCAACGGACTTGAGGCTTTGTGATACCGGGCCATAGGGATCAGGTTTCCCCCAACCGGCGAGATGAACTGACGATCCAACACTAGCCATACCACTAGTATCTAAAGTGAGGAAAGTATTCATGCTGTGGTTAGGATCCACTAATATCACTGCTACGTCAGAAAGAAAGGTAAACTTGTTAAATTCTTGGTTGGCGTATACTGCAGTTGCGATCAATCTCTCAGAATTAGGTCCATTCATATCCCATTGCTGAGTCTTCCCTTCATTGATTTGGTAAGCTCCAGGGCTTGGGTTCATTGCGCAGTGCGCTGCAGTGAGGACTGCGTTCTTTGAAATCAAAGCACCCCCACACATACTTCTATCTGCGACGATGCGGACAAGGTGCTTGTAATTATTGGCGTCGGCAAATTGCCCCCCAACAATCCGACCTTCCGGTTTAGATTTTGATTCCACCTGGGAAAAAACATAAAGCCAATACAATCAAGTACTTCATATGTTTGATGAGTTGACTTGTGCTGGCTTTTATACACCACCTTATGCCAATGTGAATCCATCAGTTCGACTATTTAGAAAATGAATCCTAGTGCTCTGTTTATATTGTTATCCAGGCTAAATATGTCCAGCATAATTGAGGGGTTAAATAATTTTTAGTCTTTCGGATGCGACGATGAGTTGAAAATTGTGTAACTGAAGACTGAAAACATACCCTGACTAGATTGGGTACATTACATGATGCATGCTGGTATTCGCTCTTTAGCCTTACTAAATTCACTCAGTTAAATGCCCATTTGGGTAACTGGTACCAATTTCCATTCGTAAATAATAATTAATGACAGTTTCATTACTGACACTCCGATACCAATGAATTTTAGCTCCACCCATTAGCTATATAAATTCAATCAATTTGGTTAAAAGATACCGATAGTGTGATAAACTATTCGAGGCGGGTCGAGCTTGAAACTAATACACTACGCCGAGATTTTAGCTGTCAGATTTGAAGCAGTGCACACTCGGGTGATAGCAGAAAATAGAATCTAAATTAATAAAACTACAAAGAAAAACAAGCCTGCAAACCTAAAATCTCATTCATGACTGACTTTTGTTTATTCAAAAATAATAGAAGGTGACAAAGTAGAATATAACCGTACTTTTCTAACCTTTGGATCGGTTATAATAATTATATTTGAAATTTATACGACTCAAGTTTCGATTCTACCAAATTTGGTAGAAAGCTCCTCTATCAAACAATGTCATCCTGGGTTGAAGCATTGAAATGGTAACGGCAATACGCTGGTATCAATGTAACTTGAATTATGACTTGAATAAATTAGTACTTTGAATGATTCAATCATTTGACACTGAGGTTAGCAAATCTCATTCAGAAATTGAAATGCGAGGTGTAATTTAGTTAAGGCTGTCTAGCTTAACCTTCAAAGATTTGACGCATATATGCGTCCAAAAAATGAGGTGTATGTAAATCTAAAAACGCATATATGCGCCCAAAAAATGAGATTTACATAGATTCATTTCAAAAATTATCGAATATTCGTGTTACGACAAGGACCAAAATGAGCTTAAAATTGTGAACATTGGCTAAGAAATTTTTGCAAAAGTTAAGGGCCAAAAAATTGCGGAGTTTTTTTTTCGAAAATCAGTGAAAGGGTTAATGCGATAAGTTTAATTGGTTTGGCTGAGTGGTTGGTAATTTTATATTTAATCAATATAATTTGATTTATTAATTTTATCAATAGCCATCTACCAATTTAAAAAAGAATCGATTAGAATCATCTGGTAAAATTTAAGCCCACAAACAATCTGCGCTAAGCTGGGTATCGACTAGGATTTGCTTAAACTTTTTCCTTACCAAAGTATCATTCTGCTTATTTGTTTATATATAGGATGCATCATCTCATGAGCAAATAACCACAAAGCACCAAACTTGGCACAAGTATCCTATAAAGTTTGGGAACGGAATGCTAATATGTAATTTTTTAATACAATCATATAAATTTTAATATCAATTCTAGATAAGATCTAAAACATATATTTCTAATGGTAATTATATAGCAATTTGGTTGAGATTTTTCATATTCATTTAATTCGATTTTTTTCATATGTTTGATAGTGGTTGGTAGTTTTTGGCTGTTTTGTAAGTTCAAAACTTGGTTTTTGCTGAGTGGGGGTTTATTTTTTGGTTGATTCGATAGGTTCAATAGTTTCAGGTAAGTGATTGATGGTTAGTTAATTTGGCAGGCTTAATTGATTTTGGCTAAGTGGTTGGAGGTTGGAATCTTTAATAGGTTTAATGGTTTCTGAACTTATTGATAGCTATCTACCAATATAAAAAATAAAATAATTTAGAATCATCTAGTAATTTATAAACACTGCAGTGAAGCATGGGTATTCCACTAGTCTATCTTATATATGTATAAGAGAAATACCACTGACTGACTCATCACAAAATTTCCAAAAAAATGCCAACCCAGAAACTTGAACTTTGGTATGTAGGTTCCTTATGTGATGTAGGTGAGCACTAAAAAAGGATTTTTTGAAAGTCTAAAGTAAAATAAAAGGTTTTATATACAACAATTGAATATCCCATATGTTTTGATGGTATTTGCTATATTGTTATGGCTGAGAGTTTAATATATAATATAAATTTAAATTAATCGATTTGAATCATCTGAATCTCTAAAATACCGTAACAAAGCACGGGTACCTCCGCTAGTTATAATATATAAATCAATGTTAAAATTTCATCCAAAGTAACATTGATCTATAAGGTAGTGAATTGGATAAGCTCTGGTGGTATTAGTAACATTATATCAACAAATATAATTAGGCTATTAAAACTGTATTATTTCAAAAGAGCTAATTTAAAATTAAGTTAACTATATTAATAAACTTGCTAAATACAAACATTTAAACTATCATGTACTTTATAATGATTTGCTTTTAATAACAATGTTTTTGAATAAATATGGATCCATAGTGTATTAGTTTTATATCATTTTATTCTGGCCTATGTACTATGAGATATATAACACAAAGGTATCGGAAGAAAATATCAAGCTTAAAAGGAAATTTCTGATTAATTACTTTAAGTGTTATCTTAACAACATTGTGTAGCACATTGCAAGTAATCTCTGAATCGTGAAAAATAGATAATCTCAACCAAAATGAGAGGTAAATGCATGTAAATTAAAATAAGAAATGATAAGTTTATATGAATGATAGATACTTGCTATAGGATAAATAAAGGTCTTCAATATGAAAATATGAGAAAGAATAAAATAGATTTCTAAGACAATTGGGGATCACTATGTTTAGCCTCAAGTATTGAGTTGTAGTTAATTATAATTCAGTTGAAGTGCATGATGCTTTATTGGATATTTAATTAAACTATATAAGGTGGTATTAACTATTAATTGAAATTATTAGAAATAGTAAGTGATGTTTATTTTTCTAATGGCCGTTTGGGCCATAAGTAGTTTGTACTCACCATTTAGAGTATATAGCAATTTCATTCCTGGAAGGTTTAAAGCTGACTTTGAAATTAAATTATTGGTACACGTTTACCAACATTGATATTGGGGTATTAATGATTGGCTTAAAAGGACCTTATCTAGCCGAGGTTTGGTTCCTTTTACAGTGATATTGTGTTTATTTTAGGTGATACATGCTAGACCCATAATCTAGGTTAAATGCGAATATTTATACTATTTAACCCCTACCTAGAATAAACCAATATTTATAGTAATTAAGGGTTGGGTAAATGAGGCTAGGTGCAATTAGACTGGATTAATGTTGATGGTTTGTTCATGCTTCGTACTACATAATTGATTAAGGAGGATGATCATGGTTTCATTGGCAGAAATTAGTCATTCGGGAAAATTGTCTAATGCAAATTGTTTTGAGAGCCCGAGATAATCACCCCAACTTTGATTTGATCCAATTTTGATAGATGCGGCAAGCAGTAGCTCCGAAGTAAATGACGTGCGCCGATGTAAAGCGCGGAGTGGGGCTAACGGTTGCTAAGTGAAAGTGGGGTGCAGCCAATGAGGGTGGGGAGCACATGGTTTATGGAGGTACGTGAGAACGAGTTAAAAAGGTGATACCTAAGCAAAGCAGTGTCAAAAATCAAATCTACCAGATGGCGCTCTCACTTATGCATAACTATAGTTTGCACAAATCCCCTGATAGACTGACAGACGCTGCGTGTACGCCTTTCGAGTCCAATTTCTGTACCACCAACCGAATGCAACGCTTTCTCGAGAGTTCCTATAATGCAACTTGGGAGTTTCTACAAACATGCCAACATCCTATCATCCCTTTTTTCGACGTTGAACCCATCAACTTCCCAAATGACTCCCCATATTCTAAACTCACTATGACCACCTCGCCCACTCCGCGACGCAAATTGCCCACCTTCTCCTTAAGAGGTCGAGGGCAGCTCACTAAAATTCGCCGCAAATTTTCAGGTCTATTCTATAAGAATGTAATATTAAAGTAAACTAATTAGAAAAGTTTACACTCTAACAAAGCCTTTAAGGATCTACCCTTTTTTATTCTAAGATTATAAGTTATCCTTATAAACTCTACAAGTGCAATTCTTGTATAAAACATTGACGATATTTTAAACATTTAAAGCGTTAAACCCCAAAACACAACGAGCATTAATCTACATAAAGTCCTTATATGAATTTTACCACTTGTATTTGCTAGAAACTTTTATTAGGTTTATAAATATCTCATTTATTTTGTCTGCTTTAGGGATGGGTAGCCCAGCAGGGTGGTTCATGCTTTCACTCTAGTGCAGGTTTTATTCAACACAGGTCTGAAACTAGTACTGGGTAGAAAAACTCGGTGTGGTTATTAGTCCCAAGGTTGACCTGCATTAAATAATTTGTTTGCTTTCTACTATTGCTTAATTTACCATGACCTAGAACAAAAAAAATTGGGCATGGCTTTGCTGAGGGCATAACTGATAGCTCAACGTGAAATGTCTATGAGTAAGTCACTTTTAAAATATCAAATTAAACATAAAAATGAGACATTGACTGTGAACCAATTTTGATAAATAAAACAAATAATAATGTACATTATATTTTAACTAATAAATGCTGCCAATTTTATTTAAAATGGGTTTGTGATATGAGAAGTAAGAGACATAAGGCATAATATCAACAACAATATGCCTGGTAAACATAAAACTTATTGTGGTATTGCCCAGTGTTATTGGTTCTTTAAGCATATAGTGGGGGTGAATTCATTCTTCATGAAGTCAATGAGGTAGATGTTGTATCATGGATTATTATCAAAGTTGCCACAGAGAGAAAATTTAAGTTTCTGAGTCTGATCAATAGCTCAGAAATACCTTTCAAGTACTCTGATTATGGAAGGAGTGCAAAGGGTTAAAGACATAGTTTAACATCTTCATCTAACATTTTGTGATGTATATATAGATACAGGTACTGCATAAACAAATTATTTTACAACATTCACCATGGAATTTAGTCTGAAAAGAGCAATGATATGTTTTTTTGCCTTATTTAAATATCTGCCAAACCAAAGTCAATCATAAATACTGCAATATAGACCAAACAGATTGGTTTTAGATACTGTTTTGAATTTGTATATATGCTACATGACAATGGTCCTACATTATATTGATTTGAATGATGCTGATATCTCTCAACTCAAAGACATCTTTGACAGATTCATGCATGGTATCACCACTCATTATTCTATTGGCTTGTGGAAAGCAGAGGTAAAGTTGCTTGCACCCTTGGCGCCATATACTGAGTACACCATACCAGCTTTGTGACACCCTTAAAACAGTCTTGCTTGCTTAAAAATAGACATTGAGGAACCTGTGCATGGCCCAAAACCTCCTCTTTACAGCAAAATGATTAATTTATATTTTACTAGCTTTTGTGTTTGCTGAATTTTACATTGAATTTCTGCAGTTTATTATATGATTACTTTAAGTTTTAGCTGCTAACTTTAAGTTATTTTATTTTTTCATGCTTACTTTAAGTTTTGACATGTTTATATCTTATGGTTGAGGATAAGTTTGAAATATGGGGTATGAAATGTACCATAGTTGATAATCCTATAGTATTATAGATGACCAAAAGTAAGTTTAGTATGTAATCAAACCAGTCAAATAAACTAAATAAAATAGGGTAAATTAAGTAATGTAGATGGCCAATAGTAGGTTTAGTATATAATTGATTAAATAAAATTAACAGGAATAAATAGATTTTATCAAGTAATGTAGATAGCATTAGTAATCTTAGTATTAATTGAACCAACTAAATCCTTTAGAAAATAGTTATATAATTATTTCCAGTGGAAACTTTCTCTCTCGTTGCAATCACTTTTGCAACTTATTCAATTCAAGTCTGAATTTAGTTTGATAATCTCACAGAGGAGATTAGTTTGCGCCCATATCAGAGAGCAGTTGGGCAAGTAAGGTAAAAGGCACAGGTGTTAGGCCCACAACTTCCAACATTTGCAAATGCACCAGAGAAACTGGCGGATTAGATAAAAATAAAAAACTGGCGGTTACTATTTCCCCAGAAATCCTCACTTGTCAGGCGTGATGTAACCAGTACATCAACACGCCGCACTCTCGACCACTCTCGTTAGTGGAATATGGAGTCCAGGTGTTCCTGGATATTCAACAAACAGCGTTGTGGGAAAAATTTTGTGGGGATGTGCACACTCATTTCCCAACCGCGGTGTATGTCACACCTCACTCCATGTCATGCAGTTGGCTGGATCTTGGTTTTAAAAACAAGGAGGCAGCAGAAAAAGCTGCTGCAGTATGCATTGTGATTGACCTCCCTGAAGGGCAGCGGGTCATCAAAACCAAGCGCACCAGATGGACAAATCCAACCAAATTTTCCTCACGTTCAACTTTTCGCCCACTACAGTCAAGCGTGCCGTTCTGGAGCAGCATCTGAAAGCTGGTCTAACCATATATGGAGAAATACAATCCTTTGAGATGTAACGCTTTATGCTGATGCCACACCTGTACACTGGCAAAGCCACTGCAGTTCTGACCCCAACCGAGGAGATTGCAAAGGACCTAACCCAGATCTCGCACTCCACTTTTATTAATATTGAAGGGCATACCATCCACTCTTTCTGGGTAACCGTAGACAGCGCACCCCCCATCTGCACCCACTGTGACACGTTTGGCCATAAGGCACACACATGCCCCACCAAGGAGGGCATCATATTCCAAGAGCACCCCTTGGTGGCCATGACCAATGGGGAGGCTCACTATGAAGCAACCACCAGTACCAAAGAGGCCTTCCCGTGGGGAGCGCAAGGCTGCTACTTACTAGTAAAGCCAGTCTCCCCTCAAGAGCAGAAGAAGGCCAAACAGGCCTGCAGGGCTGCGGCCAAGGAAGCGGCCAAGGTCACCTCTGCTATCCCGCACTCCCAACGCCAGGAGGACATTGAAAACTTTGCAGTGAAAGCAACTCAGGAATCCCTCAACCAATCAGATTGGGATGCCTAAGCCAAAGGGCCACCCAATCTGAGGATCCAATGGGCAACTCAATCTCACCCGACCTTTGCAACCAAGCCCCAATTGGAACTGATTTAGTCTCCAACCTACCTGAAATTTTTTTTGACCTGAACGTTGGTGCACCAAACTTGTCTACACCGCAAAAAGTTTGTTTGACAGCGGGGAAACCAAAAGCAAAGCCAACACAAACCTGTCTGCTAAAATTAACAAATCTTCTGATAGTGTTGCTGCAAACACCTGTCCCACCATTAAGGCCCGTGGGGATCCAGAGGAGGCTGGTGGGCCCAGGTGCCCACCCCCTCACACCTAAGGTGCAATGGGGGAAGCCTTCACTTTAGGGACGTTGAACATTGCTGGACTCAAGGCCTTGCCGTCCCAGGCTAGGAAACTGAGTAATATACAAAAAAAATTTACCTATGGACATCCTGGCCATCCAGGAGTCCCACTGTCCACGAGGTTCTGCGGACGCTTGGAAAACCATGCTCCTCCCTTTCCTTTCCTTCTGATCTGAGCACTGTGGGGTGCTTGTTCAGAAAAACAATTTTTTTAAATTTTTATCATCTGAATCCTTCCTCAATGGCCGAGTCCTCATTGTCACATCTTTGTGGGCTGACGTGGCGCACGCTATAGTCATTTATGCCCAACTTGTGCATGAGAGCATTGGGAATTTTTCTCGTTAGTCAAATCCCTTCCATTACCCCCTGACCCTTTTGTAGTTGGCGACATGAACTGTTGGTTAAACCAATCCATGGACCGCTGGCCTTCCTCATCCCACGCCCCCCAGGGTCATGTAGAACTACACGTTCTAAAGGCCACCCTTGGGTTGTTAGACGCACTGCCACGGCAAGCTCTGCTGCTCAAGAACATGATGCGCCCCCACATCCACAATGGCCAATTAAGGTCCATGTCCCGCATTGACCTTATCCTCACGCTGGTGAAATTTTGATCCCATATTTCCCACTTCCACACATCAAAAATCGATTTCTCTGATCACCGGCTGGTCTCAATAACCTACCACTTACCTGTCACAGTGGTTAGACCTCCGCATTGGTGCAAACTCCGCTCACCTGAACTCGCGTCACTAGGATTTTCCACATGGGTGAAATCAGCGACTTCAGCAAAAGAGTTTATTACACCATTTTGTGCAGACCCAATTTCCACATGGTCAGCCTTCAAAGCGGATATCATCCACCACGCTTGCCACCTCTCCTCCTGACACTCACAAGCTACATCGGCTGTCATCTCACGCGCCCTGGCAGAGTTGGCACACCTGGAGTCCAACATCCCAGCCACGGGCTACAGCCCTGCTTGGGGCTGGAAGTGGGCAGAAGCAGCTGTCCACCTCAACGCGCTTGAAAGGCAACACAAACATCAGGTTTGTGTTTAGTACAGGTCAAACACATTACAGAGGGTGGCACATGATCCACTTATATTTTTTAAAAATTCTTTGCACTGCGCCAGAGTGTGGCCTGCACAAAGGTATGGAGGTCAGACGATTCCGTCGTGGATACGCTGGCCAAAGTGACAATCAAAATACAAAAGTATTACTACAAGTTGTACTGATCTGATCTAATTCAGCTGGATGAAATGGCAAAATTTCTTGATAGCACTCACATCCGCACCATTTCCTGATATTTGGAGTTAATGAATTTGATTACTCTGGATGAACTCTGGTCCGCCATCCATAGTGCACTAAATTGGAAATGCCCAGGCCTTGATGGCATTCTGTATGAGTTCTATAAGAAGTACTTCATATATCTATCCCCACTGCTGCTTGCCTCCCTTAACCAGAGCCTTCTGGATATGCGCCTTCTACCAGGAGGGCAAGAGGCCTTCACCATCACACTCTTCAAGAAAGGGGATAAGCTAAACCTAGCCAACTGGCGTCCCATTTCTTTAACTAACACGGATACAACAATTATAGCTAAAATCATGGCTAACCGTCTAGGGATTGTAACCTCTGCCACCATCTCCCCAGAACAATTTGGTTTCATACCCAGAAGGTCAATTTGGGAAAATGTACACTCTGTGGCTAATGCATGCCAGTCCACAGCCTCTGGGGCACTAGTATTCATGGACCAACAGAAGGCCTATGATAGAGTAAACTGAGAATACCTCAGGGCCTGCCTCCACCAATTCCGCTTACCCCCTCGCTTCATCAGCTGGGTGATGATGCTTAAGAAATCTGCAACAATGGCAGTGCGTGGCCCTGGCTTCCTCGCGGAAGTAGTCCGCCCTCAAAGGGGCCTACGCCAAGGGGACCCCCTTAGCCCACTCTTATATAACT
Organism: Massospora cicadina; assembly: GCA_022478985.1. Taxonomy (NCBI): domain Eukaryota; kingdom Fungi; phylum Entomophthoromycota; class Entomophthoromycetes; order Entomophthorales; family Entomophthoraceae; genus Massospora; species Massospora cicadina. Next base: position 2,055 of record JAKSZP010012149.1, on the reverse strand, counting down.
TCAGCCTTGACCCACTACTTCGAAACGTGAATGCCCGCCTCACTGGGGTCCATGTACCAGGCCAATCCCCTCTCAAGATGATGGCATTTGCAGACAATTGTGTGGTTGGGGTGTCTAATAATCAAGATGCATGCGCGCTTGAAGCTCTCTTCCAGGAATATTCCTGGGTAAGCAATGCTGCACTGAACGCCTCCAAAACTGAAATCATCCTCCTTGGTCGGTATCAAACCTGCTGGGCCCCAGCGACCAGTGCCCATACTGACCCATCTGCTCGCACACGTGCTCGCCTTCCCTGCTCACCCCACACCACCCCACTTGTGCTCCCCTTTGTGCCACGCCCTACCATAGGGCCTATCCGCCATATGGGCGTGTGGGTGGAGGCAGGCGGGTATGCCTCAGCAGTAATGGAAAGTCATATTCTAGACAACGTGACAAAGCGCATCGCCTCCCTAAGAGCCCACCCTACTTCCCTTACTGGCAGGGTTGTTTTAGCCAACTCTATGCTCCTCTCCAAAGTCTGGTTTGGAGCCCACGCCATCGTCTTCTCCCCGGGTTTTTTCAAATCTATGTATGCCCTTCTACAAGGGTTGCTCTGGTCAGGCCGCCCACTGCCAGTGCAGCTTGAGGTCATTTTTGGCCCTCGTTGTCATGGTGGCATGGGCCTGCTCGACTTTAAAGCCCATGCTGCCAAGATCCTGGGCACCTGGATTGCGGCTGTCACCGCCCCTACGCTCCCCTCCCAACACTGGTCCCACGCGGCCCGCTCCAACTTCTCCCGCGCCCTGGGCCTTGCTAATCCGTTGCACCCTCACTCCTTGATGAAATATCTGGCTTCTCACCCATTGGTCACAGGTCCTCACGGTACTAAACCCCACTTCAAACGAATCCTCCTCTCCATGCAGAGCGTTGAGTGGAGAATCCATATTTGTGGACACAAAACCAGAGAGGCTGACCCTCTCCTCAGTTCACACAGGAGGTACAGGGGCTACCCATTTAAGATGGCCTGATCCCCACACGGCCCCATGTCCTATCCAGGGTGGACTACCTGGACATAATGGACATCCCTTATTCCCTTGAGACCCAGAAGACTATTTGGAAATACGCACACCACCCCCTGTTGCAGCCTCATATCCGTTCCCATGTGTGGCGCTGCCTGAGGCGGGTGTACCATATGGCTGAGCGCTCTAACGCTTTACACTCATCCTGTGTCGTGTGTGGCCAGTATGGAACGCTGTTCCACCGCCTGGAGAAGGGCCCTACCTCTAAAGCGATATGGCGCGAGGTTCAAAGCTCTGCTTTACCAGGATCAGGCACATCCCTTCAGTCTGTTTAGGGATATGTTTGTTCTATCCATGGTTTCCCCTCTTCCACCCTCCCTCCATGCTCTGGTGGTTGCAATCGCCATGTGGACTATCCACACGATTGTCTTGGATGCCATCGCAGGCTCCACCCCCACCCTCTCAGAAGTTGTCCACAGATTCAGGTCCCATTTGGTGGACCACTTCCAAGTGTGGATGTTTGGGTACCTCCCACCGCGTAGCCATCAGTTGGTCTCCTGGTTCCCAGTTTGGTTCATCAACTTTGACCCCTTCCTTCACATGTGTTCAATTGTGGTTACAGCCCCTTTACACTTTCCCCCCTCCTCCCTATAGTGGCGTTCCCGCTGGCAACAAGAGATAGCATCGCTTCTCTGGGGTGCCTTCCCTGTTACTAAGTTTCGTTTTCTTTTGTGTTTACTTTAAGAAGTGTCCATCCCCTGGTCAGCCTTTCCCGCAATAAATTCCATTATTTCCAGTGAAAATCTTTAGTTTTATTATGATATTGGACCAATTAAGAAACTAAATTAATAAAATTTAAGAATTATGGTAGATGACCATCATTAATTTTAGTATATAATTGGGCCAATCAAATTAAATAAATAACCATCAACCTTTTTTAAAAAAATCATTTAGCCTTTTAAGAAAACCAATTAAATATCAACCACTCTGCCAAAATGATAGATTGATGTCAATTATAGCCATATATCATTTTTACATCTTATATATAACTTTAATT
>JAKSZP010012148.1:0-103139 GCA_022478985.1 Massospora cicadina | reverse complement strand
ATCAGATACAGATCATGCTCAGTGACCATGTTCAGATGTTGGAAATACACGCATGGACATAGTTTCCACTCACTTTTAGCACCAGTAATACAGGAGACACAACCGGCGACTTAAAAGGCTCAATCAATCCTTTATCCAACATTGATTTCACATGGCTCTCCAACGCTCCTTTTTCTCGTTGGTTAAGAGGGTATAAGGACATCCCAGGAGAATCTCCAACTATTCCCTAAACTGGAATGAAAATGCAAAAGAACCAGTAGGGGAAAATGGTGAGTTCCCAATAGGATCAAATACACCCACAAAGACATTATATTTAAATTTATTGCGGGAAAGGCCAACCATGGGACGGACACTTCCAAAATTGACCTGACTGAGACAACACTTAGAAACAGGGAAGGCACCCCAGAGAGGCGATGCTCTCTCTTGTTGCCAGCGGGAACGCCACTTATGGGGAAGGGGAGGGAACGCGTGAAGGGGCCGTAGCCACAATTGAACACGTGTGGAGGAAGGGGTCTGATTTGATGAACAAAACTGGGAATCAGGAGGATACCAGCTGTCAGCGGCGCGGTGGGAGGTATCCAAACATCCATGCTTGAAAGTGGTCCACCAAATGAGACCGGAATCTGTGAACAGCTTCTGGGAGGGTGGGGATGGAGCCTGTGATGGCATCCAAGACAATCGTGTGGATGGTCCACATGGCGATTGCAACCACCAGAGTATGGAGGGAGGGTGGAAGGGGGGAGGCCATTGATAAAGCAAACATATCTCTTGACAGACTGAAGGGATGTGTTTGATTCTGGCCCAGTAGACGTTGAACTTCACGCCATATCACTTTAGAGGTAGGACACTTCTCCAAGCGGTGGAACAGCATTCCATACTGGCCACACACGACGCAGGATGAGTGTAAAGCGTTGGAGCGCTCAGCTGTATGGTGCACCCGCCTCAGGCAGCGCCACACATGGGAACAGATTTGAGGCTGCAACAGGGGATGATGTGCGTATTTCCAGATAGTTTTTTGGGTCTCAATGGAGTATGGGATGTCCATCATGTCCAGGTAGTCCACCCTGGATAGGACATGGGGCCGTGTGGGGATCACGCCATCATGGATGGGTAGCCCCGTTACCTCTTGTGTGAACTGAGGTGAGGGGCGGCCTCTTCGGGTTGTATGTCCACTAATACGAATTCTCCACTCAGCGCTCCGCATGGTGAGGAGGATTTATATGTAGTAAGTTTTAGTACCGTGAGGACCTGTGGTCGATGGGTGTGAAGCCAAGTACTCCATCAGGGAGTGGGGGTTCAATGGATTGTTGAGGCCCAAGGCGCGGGAGAAGTTGGAGCGGGCCGCGCAGGACCAGTGTTGGGAGGGGAGTGTAGGGGCGGTGATGGCTGCAATCCAGGTACCCAAGATCTTGGCCGCATGGGCTCTGAAGTCAAGCAGGCCCATGCCACCATGCTGATGAGGGCCAAACATGACTTCTAACTGTACTGGTGGAGGGCGACCTGACCATAGCCATCCTTGCAGCAGGGCATGCAAGGATTTGAAGAAGCTTGGGGAGAAGGGGATGGCGTGGGCTCCAAACCAGACTTTGGAGAGGAGCATAGAGTTGGCCAAAACGACCCTACCAGTAAGGGAAGTAGGTTGGGCTCTGAGGGAGGCGATGCGCTTCGTCACGTTGTCTAGAATATGACTCTCCATTACTGCTGATGCATATCCGCCTGCCTCCACCCACACGCCCAGATGGCGGACCGGCCCTATGGTAGGGCGTGGCACAAAGGGGAGCACCAGTGGGGCGGTGTGGGGTGATCTGGGAGGGCGAGCGCGTGTGTGAGCAAATGGGCCAAAGACATTATATTCAGCCAGTAACTCTATCTTCTGCATTTTACCCATATTTCTGAGTCTACTTAGAACATCACTTCCAACCTTCATCTTCCACCTCATCTGAGGCCCCGTCTGAGGATTCAAAGTAATTGTATTAAATGGCAGATCAACCTGGGGCTGGAACTGATGCCACCACCGCATCCCCAATCCACAGGATGGGCCAGATTCCTGATTGCACAGAAGCCTTCTTTGAACCAAAACGGGTTCTGCCAAACTACTACCCAAGGAACCAAACGCCATGAGGGAGTCCTCCTCGACACATCAGTTAACACAACCTCAGTAACCTTCTTCATTTTCAACTTCAAACTTTCTGCCAGGGTGAATTACACACATGGTTTTCCTTGGCCCCTGTATCCACCAGGGCCAACACCCTCTCCGTCTGACCTTGTGAATATAACTCCACCGGAATATATAAATGAGGATAAAGAAAAGAAGTATATTTAATGTTTAAAGCATTCTCTGATTGCAAATCCGCAGGTTAGCTAGGTTTTTGATTATTGTTCTCCCCACATCTATGACCTCCTGTTCTCCCTGACTCCTCAACGTTTCCCTGGTGGAACCCTCCATTGATATTTCCAAAATTTCTGGGTGATCCCTGCCAACCTCCTTGACCTCTATGAGCCACTGCAGGCGACTGTCCCCTTCCTGGAGACATAGAATCCTCCCGCTGGTTTAATGCCAAGTCCAATTGTTTCTCAACCTGTACCACCAATGCAATTTCCTCAAACAACATACTCTGAACTTTGGCAGCCGCCATAGCTGCCATCATATCCGCTTTCAGCCCCTGTCAAAACATTTGCAATGATTGCAAATCTGATAATCTTGCTGCTTTCACTAAAGGTCGAAAAATCCATGCATATACTTCAACCAATCCTTGCCCCTGACTCACCATCAACAAAGCTGACCATGCCTAGTCCTGCGCCTTATCTGGTTAGGTGGACCAGTTGATCCAATTGACACACTCACTCATGGAACCTGGAAGGCGACCTTGCTCCTCAATCAGTTCTTTCACTCACCCTGCCAGGTCCAATGGCAACGCCTCCACAACTTGCGCAATCTGCAGTGAGAAAGGGGTCTCTCCTCCTGTCTCTTGAGCCAACCGCGCCTGAAACCAGACTCATGATACCACCTGATGAATTTTATCCAAAGCTTCTATGGGTAATGCCACACGACCTTTTAGAGATTTAGATACCTCATGGCTCTCCTCCACCTCCATGGATCTCGCACATCATACCTGAATCACCTCTCTTATCATTAATGTTAATGAGAAACTCACCATTACTGCTGTCAAAACATGGCAATACCATTACTCCCCTCCTGGGGCCACCACCTCTTCTCAGGGCCCCCACAAGACTGACTAAATGTATTGGAGTTGCATATAATGTAATAAGCGGGCTTGCGCCAATATACCATGAAGGAATTGGGTAGTAAGAGCCATGTTGCTGACCATACTAAGGACAGGCCCACAGAAGCCCATCCCTGAACCCTCTCACCATGCCTCTTCATTGCCACATATTTCCCTCACCACTGTTCCCATGACGCTGCACATCAACAGCAGGGTTTGGCTCCATGAGAGGGCTGAGAATGACGCCAACGCCACTCCAAGCTCACTGATTAGCTCATCACTTCAATCCAATAATTATTTTGTAATAAAGTAAGATTTATAATAGCAAGCAATTTTATTAGAATTTCCTGATTTTTCTTAGAAGACGCAACTGGCCATTCAGGCCCCAAACATCCCTAATAAATAGCACTCTGCTAGTGTTATAAACAACTCCCTCCTATTCTAGGCTCTCTCAGCCCTGTCTAACACATCACTTGCAAAGACTTCACATCCCACCAGATCATTATCCACACCATCTGTAACCACAACATTATATTTTCTTGGATGGATCTCAGTCTTGGAACGTAAAAAGTCTCATACTCAATCATACAACTCCCCGTCCAACTCTCCACCAACTCCAACTTCCTTGAATTATCCTCCAACACTTCTCTCCTATTTTAGGGCCTTCCTATCAAAGCAATGTGCAGATTGAGTGCTGCCTGATACAAAGCAAAATGCGGATCAGGTTCAGTCTGATCTGTTACAGCTGACATCTATGTAAAACCCTCTAAGTGTGAGTTTATCATGGAGAAGGTTAACTTCCTAGGTAACTTGGTTCTGATGGATGGTTATGCAATTCCTCCCAGCAAGCTCTAGGCAGTCCTTGCATGGCCCACCCCTATCACCCAGAAGCAGTTGCAGGTTTCTTGGAAACATTCATATTTTTTAAAAATCTTTCTCGCCCTTTTGCAGCTAACCTCCCTTCTGCATCCTTTGATGGTAAAAATGCTCCATTTGGATGTATGAAGAAGTGCCAATAAGAATTTGACTCCATAAAGGAGGTGTTTGTGTCACCTCCTATTCTATAATGTGCTGACCTCTATAAGCCTAAAATTGTAGCATTTGACACCTCATAAGCTGCTGTGGGGGAGTGATGCTTCAAGCACATGATGGGCTGGAACATCCAGCTGCCTATTTTTTTCACACATTCACTTCATCCAACAGCTCTGGGCCATTTAAAATAAGGAGTTGGACACTGTAAAGTGGTCGCTTACTCACTCATGGTACCTTCTACAGGGTGCGACACATGAGTTTAACATGCAGATGGATCAATTAGGCCCTGTTTATATTTCAAAAAGCACAGAAGTTGGTGTAACAACGGGCTCAGACGTTTCACAACTTGTTTAGCTTTGATTTACAGTATGAGTTCATAAAGGGGGCGGTAAATATTTTTATTGATCTGTTTCATCACAACCCTTCTTTGAGTCTGACATAGGAGGGGACACATGGGTTGACAATGGTGATCGCTTCTGCTCAGATTCTCATCATTACTCCTCTCACAATTTTTAGTGCTGATTGGGCACCAGATGTGAGATTGATACCTTGGGTGCTGGTAGGTCAGACCTCCTACGTGGAGGGTGTTATAAAATTTGGCAGAAGGGTTTGAGATTTGTTTAATAAATTACACAGGGTTGAAACCACTTAGCAAAGGATTGACAGTATGGAGATCACCAACCCTCAATAAATTATATAGCTTTTATATATAGGAAGAAATTGCCTCCATGATACCACTTTATTTTGCTTTAATCTATAAAAATATAGTCTTCTACCGCTGGCTCCTCTACTTCCCTACTTTCCGCTCTCTTTTCCCTAATTTAAATCTCCTTCTCTTCACCATCCAATCATAACTTCGTCACTTTGGTCAGTTCTGACCCTTCATCTTAGGTATTATTCATCTATTGGAATTTGTTTGGTTTCACCTCATCATTGAGGCTCAGGCGGAATTTATTGTATTACCAAAATACTATTGCCTCTGTTGACTCGCTTCAAATTGACATAATAATAACCTGAATCTTGAAGCTCACTTCAGCAATTAAGAAACAATCTGTCGAACTAATTATGGCTTATCATCCAGTCATATTAATTTCTCAACATTAGCCCCTTGACTGAACAATAAGTCCCTTATTGTTTATAAGGCTGCAGGAACCTAGCATGTACTTTGTTAATAAAATGACCACCCGCGGGCTCCTTAATGGTGTAGGCATCTTTTCCTTTCTTCTCAATAATCACATTTGATCCAATTCATATGTTGGAAAGCTTGTTCTTCTTTTCAAATCCATTTTGGTCGTGGAACAAGACATAATCTCCTATAACAAACTGTGGGAGTCCACTACGTTTACATTGATCTGCCACCTGATCACAGATCTTCTTGGATAAATTGATGGAATAATCTTCAGTTTGAAGTTTTATCAGCGTGTTGATTAAGTTAGTCAGATAGCGCTGTTGCTCTAGACCGCCAGTGTCCTCCACACAGGAATAAAGCAATGATGTCAAATTGGATGTCTTCCATAAAAGTAATTGGAAATTATTTTCCCCATTGACAAATGATAGTTAATATTATAAGCAAAGATGACGGTGGATAATAAAGTACTCCATTCCAAGGGGCAATCTTTTGCAAGCTTGTGGAGAATGTTCACCAAGGTTCCGTTGTTCCATTCAATCATCCCACTGGATTCAGGGTGGTATTTTGTAGTTAAAATCAAACGGATTGTCATTAACTCATTCATCTTGGGAAGGACATGCAACATGAAATTTGTCCTGTTATCTGTGATAATAAACTTCAGAAAGCTATGTTGCTGTATGACATACTTCATAATGAGCTTGATGACAGTAACAGCCCCTAGATCACTGATCACTTTTGCTTCCACCCACCTGGTTAAGTGATCTATCGCTATTAGTATATACTTGGAGCAGTTCTCCCAAATCAGCAAAGGCCCCACCACATCAAGGGAAACAGTGTGCCATGCAAACGGGGATTAACCAGCTGGTAGGTAGTTTTCTTGTGTAAAGTTTCTCTTCTTGACACTGGTGACAACAAGCAATTGTCTTGAGCATATCATAGTGCATGCTCTTCCAATAGAACGTAGTTGCAAAAACTTCAATGTTTTCCGCAACCCTCCATGACCTACCGCCTTGTGTGAATCCCAAATAATTGTTGGCCTGGCAGAAGGTTTTGTAAACTCAGTATTGATTCTCCAATTTTCTTATATAGTTCCAATGGCGCAAGAAGGTGTCCCATCTAAGCCCATTTGGCGCTTTGACCACCTGTGGCATCTCATTGTGGTATCTTCCAATATTTATCTTTTCATAAATTATGTCCGCCAAATCTGCTATAATGGAGACTGTAGGTAATTGCGAGAGACAAACCATGTCCTGGTGTTTAGCCCCTGGACAGTGTACAATATTGAAGTCTTTTGCTTGGAGCTTCAGTGGCCATAGTGCAAGCCGCCTTTCAGGTTCCAAAGATTCTGCAACCAACGCAAGGATTAATGATCTATTACCACTATAAATTTTACTCTGTGTAGTATACCTGAAACTATTTATATGCATATATCACCGGTAGGCACTCCCTCTTTGTCACGGTGTAAGTCTGTTCATGGCAATTTAAGTTTTAGCTACAAAACGTGACAGGGTGCTCCACACCGTCATCATCCTTCTGGGATAATACTGCCCTATGGCGGAATGTGAAGCATCCTTTTGCACTATAAATTCGTATTGAAATTAGGGTATTGCAAAACTGGTGCTCTAGCCAATGCTGTCCATAAAAAATCAAAAGCGTTTTGACAACGTTCAGTACAGTCAAAGGTGGCGTTTTTCTTCAATAGCTTGAAGAACAGAGCCCCATTACAGCTGAAGTTAGGAATAAACCGCCGTTAGTAACTGACCATACCCAAAAATACCTAGGTATCCTGCTTATTACCTGGCTGAGCCATCTTGCATATTGTTTCCACCTTCTCCAGGTGAGGTCTAAGCCCTTTGGAGTCTACCACAAACCTGAGGTATTCTAGTTGCTCCTTAAAAAGTGAACTTTTAAGGTTTCTTTTTTATGTTGGCTTCAGTGATTTGGTGGAACAAATGTTCCAAGTGGTTGAGATGCTCTGTGAATATTGACAAGAACACATCAATATTGTCAAGGTAGACTTTAATGCAGGACAGCTTCAAGTCACCTAAGATAGTTCTTATAGCCCGCTGGAATGTAGCTGAGGCATTACATAATCCTTGAGGCATATGCATAGGCTGGAACAATCATTTAGAGGTGATTATGGTGATTTTCTCCTGTTCCGCCACAGGCAACTCACTTTGCCAGTATCTTGATATCAAGTCCATGGCAGAAAAATAGTTGGTATATCCCAGCCAATCTAAAGTGTCGTGAATTCTTGGAAGTGGATACAAATCTTTTTGTGATGTTGTTATGCTTCTGGTAGTCAATTACTACTTGGTTGATATCATTCTTCTTCTTAACAATTATCACTGGCTATGCCCATGGACTCTTAGACGGCTCTAACATCCCTTGTTTGACCAATTTATCTACCTCCTCAGATAAACCTTCTTTCAAAGATTTTAAACAATGGATAAGTTGTGATCAAATGGGAGGGTGATCTCCCGTGTCCACCTGATGCATGACTCCATGAGCATAGCCCAAATTGTGGTCATTGTATGAAAAATCTCTCAGTATCTCTCAAACAGAGCCATACCCTAACTTTCTGTTTCTCTGACAGTCCAACCAGAGCCTGATGTAAAATCACTGTGATTATGCTGAATGAGGTTTTTACAGGTAGGCGAGGTCCTCCCAAGATCCAAAGTCATGAATATGGTGAACCTCATTAATATGATTCAGATGTAGATAGCCGCTACTTGGTGCCTTTGGACCGTCATATGCTCCTTCTGTAAGTTCAGTATAAATACCTTCATTTCACCATGCCCTAATAACTGTAGTCTAGGAGCCAAATGGGGTTCAGGCCACAATTGCTGTAGGGCTCTATATTTTCCCACAGAGCCCTTCAGGGTTGTCTATTTTGAGCTCTGTCCCTATTATGACCTGATGCCCAAAAGGTATGCTTAAATCATTTGTAGCCTATAGCGGAATATTGTTGTAATCATAAAGCTGGTTAGGAAGATCTCTGGTGCTCTGCTTCATCTGCTAATATCAAACAGTAATCACACCATCGCTATATGCAAAATTAATTTGACTGGAGCAGATTGGGTTTTTTGGGACTCCGCTGGAGGTAAAAAAATGGGGATCCATTGTCCCAGAATATTAAATGTTTCTTCCACCATATTGACCACCACCCTGAATCGCTGCATGAATGTAGCCTTGATCAACATGTCATAATTATTATGAGGCAGAACCACCGCCAGGGTGGATGCATCAACCATACTGAACCTCAGAGGCAAAAAATGTAAGCGCTCTTTAACACAGTGATCTGTGCCCCCACGGTCCCATACAATAATTGATGTTCCACATCAGGCTTCAGCAGAAGCTTAGCCATAAACTTGGTGAATATTAATTGACTGGAGCACCATTGTCTATAAATGCTTGTATTTTTGTATCTTCTACTAAAATATCACAGTATGTACGCTCCAAATAAGAAGAACCATTAGTGTTTATTACATGAACATCCAAGGGCTTTTTGTCATCAAGAAAAGTGATAATAGCACTTTTCTTTCCGATTACTATCACTTATTACTAAAAATTTGATTCAAACAGAACAATTTGATAATCAATACCAGGTGAGATGAGCACAATTAATAATTAAGGACAGAATTGGGCAAACATGGTAAAGGTTAGTGGAACTGGATCTGCACCGCCCAAAGGCACCAAGCTCACAGGAATAAACAAATCCCATAGTAAAAACAAAAAACCCGGAGGTGCCCCCTGCAGGTTTCATGGATTTTTTAGTCAAATACTGCAGTTACATGGAAGTGCCCCACGCTTAACTGCTGTCATTAATTGAACATGGGATCCATTTATTTTTGGGCACAAGGGCACCAGCAATGTGGGAAAAGTTTGGGAAGCCCAAAAAAATATTCCTGCACGCTGTGTATATGAAAATCCAAACTATCCGCTGTGGTTGGGTGGATCTTGGGTTTGAGACAGCTGAAGAAGCAAATGAAGCTGCAAAGATCAGAGTAGTGATTGACCTTTTCGACATTCAAAATTTGATATTGACCAAAAGCACCCATTAGAAAAGAATCATAAAAAAATTTTCTTAATTTTGACTACCTTCTGACGACACTGGTGCGCACAGTAGTTGAACAACATCTCCAGGAGGGCTTGGAATTCTATAGAAAAATCAAAAAATTCAAAATGCAAAGATTCCAACTAATGCCAACCCTTAGCACTGGGAAGGCAATCACAATTATTTCTCCAAACACGGAGTAGTAGAGAATATCACAAAAAAATACCACATCACATCCTTTATTATTGATTGAAAAATTCCAATTATTTCATGCAACAGTGGAGAGCGCCCCCATATGCAAACACTGTCAGGCCTTTGGGCACAAGTTTCATGCTTGTCCCATAAAAGAAGGCCTAAGAAAAATGGAATTCTGTGAGGAAAAAATGGGCAAAGATGACTCAAAGTATGCCAAAATCACTGATACAACACAAGCGTTTAACTAGGAAGAATTTGGACAATACAAAATTATTGACCCAATTTCCCCAAAGGAATGGAAAATGGCCAAACAAGCTCACAAGTTGGCTGCGGCCAAGATAAAAGCTCTGGTGGAATCATCCATTTCACCTTAACAGATTCAGAAATAAATGGAAGAACTTGCAACAATGAGCCAATAAAATCACACAGAAAACCATATAACCAATCCAAACAAAATGGATTCAGTGGAACCCAATTTGGAAGCTAATGTGGCAAAACAAGGGTTTGGAAAACCAATTAAGATTTGTGGAGTACAACCCAATTGGGAGTGAAAATCAATAATGGAATGCGCAAAACAAAAATGTGGCCAATGAGAGCGCACAAGTGCACTGCAATGATAAATTGAAAACCAACAAAGGCAGGAAAGGAGCAAAAACAGCGGTAATAAAAGGGGCAGAATATACCCCAGCACCTACACATAATTATGCCACCAGCAGCAAGTAAGCATAGGTGAGTAATAAGGGCGAGGGAGTAGGGTGGGGGCCCTGCTAACCGCTCCTGAGGCGCACCAGGCATCTCAGTAGAGATAGGGATGCTGAACATAGTGGGACTCAAGGCCTTAACGTCCTGAACAAAAAGTTGAGTCTCCTGTGCAACTCACTAGTGGACATCCTGGCGGTGCAGAACCCACTGTCCACATGGAAATGAGGAGGTATGGGAAAACATGCTCCTTCCAACAATATCATTTTGGTTGTAAACTGTGAGGTGATAGTATGCGTGAACTAAACCTTAAATTCATTAATAAAAATTCGTTTTGGATGGCCATGTACAAGCTGTTACCTTCTCATGGCATAAAGAGGTGCACACAATAGCCATCATGTATGCACCAAACCGTGCAATAGAGCGTAAAAAGTTTTTATCAGCTCTGACACAACTCCATCTCCCATCAAACACTTTTGTCATGGGAGACATGAACTTTTGGATTAACCCAGACACTGACCAATGGCCACACACAATGGAGTTACCACAAGTGCATGTGGAACTTTGCGTGTTAAAAGCCACCTTGAGCTTATATGATCCTTTACCTAAATGGTCGCCTCTCCTGCAGAACATGACACGCTCACATGTGCAAAACAGTGTACATAAGCCTATGTCATGATTAGACTTGTTACTAGCACTGCTAATTTTCTGATATTAATTTATAAATCCAAAACTACAAAAATCGAACTCTCTGACCACTGACTAGTTTTGGTGTCCTTCACACCTGTGAAAACAATTATCCAAGCACCCAGGTGGTGAAGAATACGCTTAAAAAATTTAGCTGACTTGGAATTTCACTCCTGGGTGGAGGAAATATCTAAAACACAGTATTTTCAAACACCGTTTTGTTCAGACCCACTGACCACCTGGGAAAATTAAAAAAAAAATCAAAATACTACAGATTAGATATACAACATCAAGAAGATACAAGGCAGCTTCAGCCATCATCAAACACACCTTGGCCGAAATTAATCAACTGGAAAACGATGGCCTGTGCACAGGATGCATCCCTGGATGGGAACATAAATGGGCAGAGGTTTCTGCACATTTATACACCTTGATATGCAAACACCAACACCGCGTTGGTGTTAAATACAAGTGAAAAACCTAAAATATGTAGAAACTTTTTCAAGTTATTTTTCCGTTGATTTCATGCCCAAATAGAATATGGTAGCTTGTACACAGGTCTGATGCCTGGATACATACATAGTGGAAACACCTAAGGAAGTCATGACTGAAGTACACAGGTTCTATACAAGTTTATATAAATCCAACCCAGTTGAACCAGCAAAAATCAAAAATAATCCTTGCAAACGCACATAACGATACACAGTGCATTCAAAAAGTTCTGGGACTAACGTTTTAAAGACACAACTTTACAAGTAATAAACTTTCTTTTATCATAATTTAACATACAACATTTCCCTCTCTATACATATTTATATTGCTAAAACAATTGTTAAAAGGTATGCACATAGTTCCTATTTTGTGTAACCATGTTTAAACCAGCTGTCACATTCTTCTGAATTGTCTCTACTTTATCAAAAGGATGAACCTTCAGTGCCACCTTCAGATTAGAAAACAGAAAGAAGTCAGAAAGAGCCAAATCTGGTGAATAGGGTGGATAATTATAAGCTGAAGGTGGCACTGAAGGTTCATCCTTTCGATAAAGTGGAGACAATTCAGAAGAATGTGACAGCTGGTTTAAACATGGTTATACAAAATAGGAACTATGTGCATACCTTTTAACAATTGCTTTAGCAATATAAATATGTATAGAGAGGGAAAGGTTGTATGTTAAATTATGATAAAAGAAAGTTTATTTACTTGTAAAGTTGTGTCTTTAAAACGTTAGTCCCAGAACTTTTTGAATGCACTGTGTACCATGGCCTAAACAAATACTTTAATCAACCTAATATTGCGTGAGGAATTATGGGAAGCAGTACATGGTGCGCCTCAGGGAAATGACCTGGACCTAATGGGCTTCCCTACAAATTTTATAAAAAAATACTAACATATATAGTACTCTTTTAGCTTCCATTAATAAAGTGTATTATAGAAACATGCCTTCTACCTGGAGGTAAAGAAGCATACACTGTCACTCTATTCACTGAAAGGAGATAGACTAGACCTATCAAATTGGCGCCCAATCTCCCTAACTAATACTGACACTAAAATATTCACAAAATTTATGGCCAAAAAGTTTAGGGGAAATTGCAACTGATGTGATATCCCTATCACAATATGGATTTATTACAGGAATATTCTTTGGAACAATACTCACTCAGTTGCAAAGTCTGCCAATTTAAAGCCTCTGAAGCGCTTATCTTTTTAGGTCAACAGAAGGCATCTGACAGAATGAACTGTACTTATCTCAGGGCCTGCTAAAAAAATAAAACTTCCAAATAGGTTCATAAATTTGGTGATGTTGTTCACAGAGTCCCCCACCATGGATGTGCGCGGAGCAGGTTTTCTAACTAACCTAGTTTTTCCACATAGGGAACTTGACAAGGGGACCCTCTAAGCCCTCTACTATATAAGCTTAGTCTTGATTTCATAATCTGGTTAAAAATTCCATCAATGGAATCAACAACTATGGCCAACCACCAGTCAAAAAGATGGCTTTTGCTGATGACTGTGTGGTGGGTATATCCAACAACCAGGATGCTCACATAATTAAGAAATAATACAAGAATACTCATTTATTAGCAACGCCTAACTTAATACTGTAAAAACTGAAATTATACTCCTGGGAAAATATCAGACCCATTGGACGCCATCCACCTTGGGTCAGCAGATCAATACAGCATCAAGACTCCTCACCTGACCTAGGAGGTGAAGATCATCAATTACCCCACTGGAACTTCCCTTCACTACATAGCTGGCAGCTGGACCTGTCCGCCACTTGGGGATATGGTTAGAGGCAGAGGGTTACGCCAACACCATGATGGAAAATCACCTTCTAGATAAAATAACAAACGCATTGCTTCCTTGCATGGACATCAAACATGTCTGAATTGACGAGTTGTGATAGCCAATTCCATGATATTATCAATTATATGGTTTACAGCTCAAGCAATTGCTTTTTCACCGTCCTTTTTTCACAATATATGCCTTAATAAATGGATGGATTTTGTCTAACCATAAAGCCCATGTGCGCCTTAAAACTCTATTTGGCCCTAGGAGGAATGGAGGCATGGGGATAACTAATTATGTAGAGCAAATGACCCATATACTAGGATCTTGGATAGCTCAGGTGACTATCCAGACCTTCAAGACATACATTGGGATAGAGCAGCAAGATTTAATTTTGCATGAGCGCTCTGATTTTGAGATCCAAATAATCCAAACTCATTGATTAAGTATCTGGTATCTCACCCAACCGCTGCAGGACCGCATGGCACTCCTGTACAATTTAAATGAATACTTTTTAGCCATGAGAAGAGCAGAGTGGAAATTTTACATAAGTGTCCAGAGCAGTCACTGAGGCCACCCAAGGATAACTCACAGACAGTAAGTTAATGGCCAAATAGTTACAGATAGCATAATAAACTGAAATTCAAATATCAATGCCAGGATTAATTACCTGGATCATATGGACATACCATACAGTCTGGAGACCCAAAGAATGGTCTGGAGATACATACACCACTCAAAACTACAACACAGGATCTGGGCACATTTATGGATATTCATGCAGAGAGTGTATTGCACAACAGATTGATCAAACGCTGCCCACTCTTCATGCACAATATGTGACCAATATAAAGCTTAGTACACCGCCTATAACAATGTCCAACATCAGTAGCTATCTGGAAAGAGGTGATGCACTTATTTCCTCAAGACAAAGGACAATCATTTAGTTTAGCTAGGAACATGTTTGCTCTCAACATGGAGTCACCTATTCATCCATCTTTAAAGGCGTTAATAGTAGTAATAGCACTATGGACAATCCATACTATAGTATTTGATTCATTTACAGGAGCATCGCCTACCCTCCAAGAAGTCAACAATTGTTTTAACTAACATTTATTAAAACATTTCCAAGCATAGTTGTTTGGAAACATGACCCCATGCAACAGAAGGATAAATACTTCATGGTTCCCCATATGGTTCCTAAATATTGACTCATTCCTTCACTCATGCTGCATCTAAGGATAAATCAGCATAAATCTCCCCCTATCGTCCTAAACTTGGTGGTCCTGGAAGCAATAGGAGGGGCTATGAACCCTCTGGGGCGTTCTTAATTATTCACATTTTATTATTATTCATCCTCATTGTATCGAAATTGCATGTCCCCTGGTCAACCTTCCCCAAATAAAAAAAAGTGATTATACTGGCGCCAACATGAGGATACTCCTGGGCAATTTTCTCTACTGGAATTGCAACTTTTACTCCCTCAATGGTGGTGACATCCATTGAGGGTCTGACTTCGCCTATGCCATTTCTCTCAAGGATTTACCAGGCGTACAGTTTCTGTACATCTCAGCAAAACTCTGAATCTGTATTATTCTGGTCTCTCTCTTGAGTTGGGACTGAGACATTGTGGAAAGTTTATTAATATAATAAGTCATCAGAGTGAGTACCGGGACCAATGCAAAGCAACTCATTGGGATCATCTGATAAAATAAATTGGATTAGTGGAGGTAGAGCGTCCCATCTCTACTCCACTCAAACTTTCCCTGTTTGATCAGTGTGGACGGCACTACATGAACATGCAGTTTGCCAAGACAACTAGTGCATAATGGCCTCTTTGGCCGCATGGGAAACAAGCATTTTTAATTGGCTCTCATCTCTTTATCACACCTGAAGGTCCATGTCAAAAGTTAAATGATGGATTGAAATTTGGCTGAGGATGAGCCATTTGAGTATAAGGAGGACGGAAAGGACCTGAAAAGTGTTAAGTAGATGAGTATTACCTAATGTATTATAATTGAGTCATTGTTGTCCATTTTCTGATGGGGATTTGGTAGCAGTCACAGGGGCTTTTTTTTCCAAGTTGAGAGCACTAAAAGTGATAGATAGTCAGCGTAAATAATTGATTATTTGCAATATTGTCACGTCTTCCTGAAGAACTTGGGCCATAGCATTATACAGCTCCTAATATGGCTTAACAGCTACCATCATTGCAATGCCCACATCCTCATTGGTCAAAATCTGCTCCCATTAGCATGTGAGCTTCAGATGTAAATAGCTCCACAAACTCCATCAAAGACTCGTTCTATTGAAATTGTATTGTAAAAAAGTCATCCTTACGCTGCACCATCTTTGCCACACCCCAAACAGTGAAGCACAATTTACTTTACATCCTGATATCTTACAGTGCTATTCTTAAGATAACATATAACCTGTTCAGCACTCTCAACATCCAGAGAAGAAATCAACAAATTTAGCCTTATGCCAATATAAAACCCCCTCCACTGCAAATTTAAACTATTTGAAGAATCATGTATGTTTTCATTGAGGTTAAACAGGGGCAGCTTGTCAATGCAGACCTCTTCTCACTAGCAACCTTATTTAGTTTGCTTTCTGTGCAGTGTAGCCGATTGGTAGTGTCATCCAAGCAGTCAGAAAGTTGGCTAGCTTGGTAACCAACCAGGTGCAGTTGGTTGAAGATCTTGTCAAGCTGATCCAATATACCCTTATTTTCTTGAAAAAGCACTTTTTGAGTTTGGAGTAATGTATCCAAGATAAGTTTTAGTTCTGCGTATTGGGATAACTCAATAAATTGGGGTAGTGCCCCATCAAATGAAGCCTGTTGCGCTATTGCTTGAAGAATATAAAGCTTTTGGTGTGTTGATCAATGGGCCCCTGTAGTGAGCACCACTATTATAGGTTTCATCAAAAGGGTTTGTGAACTGCTTAATGGTTTGTACAGGGTTGAACCCAATGAGCAATGAATTGACAATATGGAGATCTCTAACCCTCAATAAATTACAATAGCTTTTAGTTATAGGAAGCAATTGCTTCTGCAATACTCCTTTATTTGCCTTATTATACAGTAGGACCTCTGTATATTGGACTTCCTTTTATCTAAAATCTCCATTTATCAATTTTTTGTGCCCCAGAAAATTTCAATATTAAATAATTTCCATTGTAAAAAAATTCTATATATAAAACTTTGTAACTTTAGAAATGAGGGGAAAATTATCTATGATTCCACATTGCTAAAAATTAAAATAGACTGGTCTGGATTAGTCAGTTGATCACATGACACTGCTCATGTTTTTCCTCCCTCAATCTATAACAAATATTCCCATGAATTACAGTATCTCATCATTTTGTTGTACTGAACGTTTTAAGGAGTAAGATTAACTCAGTTTTAGTCAGTCTTTATTTTTGTTATCATTTATTTATTACCAAAATGTCGTTTTAATAGTATGGAGGCATATACATGATATCTTATCAAATTCCAGTGCTTTTTCCTAACCTACAAATTATAATAAGAAACAGGTTTTTGTACATCAAAATTTCTATAATCTATTTACTTTCTTTACCATCAAATTTGATATATGGGTGTCCTACTGTATATAATTAGCAGTCTTCTACTGCTGGCTCCTCTTTTTCCCTACTTTCTGTTCTCTTTTCCCTAATTAAAAATCCCATTTTCTTCTCTTCACCTTCCACTCATATCTTCATCTCTTTAATCAGTTCTGACCCTTCAGCTTAGCTATTATTTATTTGTTGGAACTTTTTTGGTTTTGTCTCATCATTGTTGCTCTGACAAAATTCACTCTATTTTCCAAAATACTATTGCCTCTGTTGACTCACTTCAAATTAAAATAATTTACTACCCAAATATTGAGGCTCACTTAAGCAACTAAAATACAATCCGCCAAACTAATCATGGCTTATCAGCCAGTCATAACAATTTCTTGATAGAGGGTTTTAGCTGTTCAACCAGTTGGGTGCGCTAAGCCACAAGCGTACTCATTACTCAGTAGTAAAGTATATCATATGTTTCATGGTTAGGCTTAGATGCCTCCCACAACTCCAGAATGATATAATTTCCACTCATCATGATCCCATAGTGATGGGTCACCCCAGGCACAAAAAGCCTCAATAATATAAACTGAACGTTCAACTGGCCAGGCATCTCTAATTATTTACCAGTGTGTATCATAATTCCATAAAATGCGTGCACGCTAAGCCAGATACATTGGGTAGAAATGGTCTCCTCCATCCCCTACAGCAGGCTCAGGGTCTGTGGACCTCAATATCCATTGACTTTATAGTTTAGCTCCCCCATTCCAATAGGTTCAATTCAATTATTGTGGCATGGACCACTTTACAAAAATTCTCCCCTTTTTATTCCACGTATGTCCATCCTTACTTCTAAGGAGATGTTCAAGCTTTTTGTCTGACATGTTTTCTTGATGTTCAGCATATCCCAGGAGGTGGTGAGTGACTGAGGCTGCAGTTTATGGCTCAGTTTTGGACTGTCAATTTTAGCTATCTTGAGAGATCCAGCCATGCCAGTCCATGGCATATCATCCTCAGTCAGATGGGCAGACAGAACAAGAAACCAGGTATTCAAACAGTACATCCATTGCTATGCCTCCTCCATGCAGAATAATGGTCCTCCTATCTTCCAATGGTGCAGTTTTAATAAATAATACCACACATTTGTTGTTGGTGTTCTCCAATATACAAAGCTACCCTGAAGTATAACCCCTCATTTCGTATTGCTCTAGTCCTTGCCCATAGTACCTGCCGCTGAGGAGCAGCTGCAGCAGATATGGAGTACCAATTTCTGGTCTGGGAGAGCCTGATGAAGGCAATAAGCGACTACAAGCAGTTTGCAGATCACAATTGCCTTCCCACCCATAAAGTTATGGTGGGGTTACAAATTATTCTAGGTATGCAATACCTTCATTTGAAGGTCCCTCATGGAAGTTTGCAAGTAAGCATTCTGATCATCACATGGTGGAGTAGGATTTAGGCAACAGGGCCTTCCCGTTAGTCTTTTCTGCACACTGGAAGCAGCACCCGTTCTTTCATGCTTCCTAGTTTCCCCATTCAAGTATAAGGCACCCACTGTTCCAGAACTAGTAGTAATAGAGGGCTTGGAAGAAGAAGTGATGCCATTATGGCGTAATGGAAATCATGTTGCTCAGTGCAATAATTGGTGGCCTAGAAGGGATTATTCTTTCTAAAAAAGCTTAATGAGTGCCTGCAATTGCGCTAATTGCTTTGGATTAGTGGAGGCCTTCCACATCGCCTATCTAGATGCTCCACGCACCCTCAGAAGATTGTCACCACCTTAGCAATAAATCAAAGGTGCACAAGAATGTCACACTTGCTCAGGTTCCTGGTGGGCTGCTCCCCCAGTTCAACAAGGGAAGGGCAATCTAAGCCTTGAGTAATAAACCCTTGTGGCTGAATTGGGAGTAATTCACATTTCAGACCAAGAAGGGGAAGAAACTGGCGGCCAACCCTCTTGTCACCCTTGACAATTTGACCCAAGTGGTAGATGAGAGGTGGTTAATGGCGTAACCCTAAGAATCGCGCCTCTTCCTCCTATGTTCACCATCCAATTGTTAGTAAGAAAAATTTTGGAGGTGTGTCAGGAGGTGGCAGTAATCAGAAACATCGCCAGTGGAAGGTGCGCAGTGCTTGCCCCTGAGAAGTTCCCTCCACCAGTTTGAGTTCTGCCACCAGTAATAAATCATTAACTAGCAAGAGTAAATCAATTAAGGCATTCTCAGACTCAAAATCCCCATCCTCTCTTCCCCACATTGTTATTGCAAATGAGACTATCCCTGAGAGGTAAAGGTGTAAAACCATTTCATACTTAATGGAACTGGCCATATTTCGCCTGGTCATGGGCGCAACCTGCTTTTCACTAGAGGATTTGTTGCCTTTGTGCCAAGCCAGATTGCAGTGGAATAAATGTTCTCACTATAAAATTCAATACCAATCCAACTAGACAAGATGGATCTGAGTTGGTAACAGCAATTATTTAGAATGTTGATCCTCTGTGACCGAATTGTGAAGTATTTCTGACAGTAGTGCGCTTAGTCCCAGTTCTCCATTCAGTGAGCATATAGAGTTGCAGTCTCAAACAGGTATAGCTGTCACTCCATTTTTCCTTTGCACTACTTCTAGTTAGATATCAACTCTCAAAAAATCCAAGTTTAATTGTGAGTTAGATAAGTTAACTAAACATCAGGTGGGTATGTTTTTCAATTTTGTGAATCTTTGGATGGTGTTTATGTATGCCCTAATTTCATTACATACTAAAATATAAATGGCTGTACCAGTGGTAGTCTGGTTGAAGATTTAGGTGTTCACTCATCCTGAGATCCAGGCCTGAATTATTATTATCAGCATGCTCCATGACATTCCTAGCCCATCAGAACGCCATTTATGGAGGCTAATCAGGATTTATCATCTTTTCCCATTGATTTTGGTTTTCACTTCAATATCAATAGTTGTGGAGGTATATTACCCAGATTGGCCTACCTCAAAAAATAATTACATCTGAAATTTGTACTTTTTTAGCACTAGTAGTGCCCAACCCAAAAGGGGGAGCCACCACGCATCTTTATTTGCAAAATGGGTCAGATAAAGGGATTATTAGAAATAAAAAATCCTAATATGGCACCTCAGCTAACAGCCTAGGAATCCATATCAGAAGGTGAAGAAGCTTTGGGGAAACTTTTGTCCAGTGCCCGCTTTAGATGGTGGACCATGGCGGACAGCATTGGGGTGGGAGCATCAGCAACATGTGGAAGAAGGAGGTATAATTGTGGGTTTTCTTCGTTAATGAGGATGGTGGTGTCCATTGCCTCAACGTATTGAGCAAGTTGATGCTCAGCAAAAGTGATGAGAGCAGGCACACAAGTAAATGACTTGATGCACTAGCAGGTTTCAGGATAATTGAGGATAAAAAGAGATTTTTGCTGCATCAATGCAGGTTTGACTTTCACCAAAAACCAGATCCTCAATCTCATACTTCTCCTCTTCCTCAAAATCATTAGTGAGATCTGATATTTGTATTCATTATCTTTTTTACCATAATTAGAGCTAACTCTAATTATAAATTAGAAGCCTAATTTTTTTACAAAGTCCCTCATGCACATATCACATCACTAACATATCATTTATGATAAATGTAAGTGACTCCTCTTGCTTTATATTTCCTGTTACTATCACTATTAGTAACTTAATTCTCCACAAATTATCCAAATTTGACAATCAACTAGGAAAATGAGTAGATCTGCCCGCACCAACACCAGTTGGGCAAAAGTGGCTAGCACAAAAGGCCCTAAACCCACCCAACCTGTTGGAGAAAATTGCCCCAGCAGTACGTTGGGACAACCTCCCCTGAAAAAGGGTGAGCATAGCGCCGCACCCTGAGTTTTGCAATTCCTGCAAAAAATGGGCGCTTTCACAAAAATTGAACACTCCCAACCCTTGTCCTCCCTTGAGCACAGCCTTAGAATTATGGTTGGCGATACCTCCCTTGGGTCATGAGAAAATTGGGGGAGGCCTTCTCTGTGATTTTCCCAAACACCATTTCAGTAAATTAGAAAAATTTACATAGAGGATGGGGAAATAGGCTTTTCTTTCCCATAACAATCACTTTAGCTGCTATGATGCAATTTGAACAGCAATTTTTGATAACCACACAGGAGAGATGGGCAATTTTATTAATAATCCTAATACAACCTGGGCGAGTGTCACATCAAGAGGTGCGCAAAACTGTGCACCCAAGGGCAAGAAACGCCCTGGAGGGGGACCAGGAACCCAATCCACCAAGAAACCACAAACTCAGACACCATCCAGGTTTATGGTATTTACTATAAAACAAGATCAATACATGTACATCCAATGTAGCCAACCCCTTTCAAAGGTGGAACACGGGCTCTGACTCTTCTTTGGGGATGAGTCCCTGACCCTGCGGGAGAAAACATGTGAGGTAAAGCCCTCCCTTTTCCCTCACGCGGCATATGTCACCACCAACAACATGGGCTGCAGCTAGATCAATATTGGTTTTGAAACAGCTGATGAAGCTGATGCCACAGCAAAAGTCTGCATCAAAATTACTATTCCTAAGGGAAAAAGAATAGTGCGCACTGCGCGCACCAGATGGAACAAAGCAAAAACTTTGTTCATCTCCTTTGACTCACTCCCTACCAATCTTCCCCATAAGGTAATCGAGGAGGAGCTCCGCAAAGGGCTCATAGCCTATGGAGAAATTATGCAACTCGAATTACAACAATTTCGCCTGATGCCCACCCTGTGCACAGGCAAAGCTATCGCCATGATCAACCCATTCCCCGAAGTGGAAGATGACTTATCAAGAATCCCCCACACAGCAGAGTTTCATTTTGCAGATGGGGGATAGTCATCCACATTCCAAATCACACTGGAACGCGCACCACTTATATACAACCACTGCGGTTTATTGGGACACAAGGAACATGCATTACCCATGAAGGAGGGCTTAATGAAAACAGACTACTGTGAGGAAGCCACGGACAAAAGTAACAAAAACTTCGCCAGAATGACCAATGGCCACCATCCATTCCGCTGGGGTGAAGATGGACTTTACTCCATCATGGACCCAGTTACACATAAACAATGCAAAGTGGTACAAAAAGCCTGCAAGCAGGCAGCGGCCAAGGTGGCAGTGCACATGGAATCATCCATTGAACCTGAACAAATTCAAGAGGACATTTTGGATATTACTGAGCCAACCAATCAGAACAATATGCCCAGGTTGAAAATTTTCATAGCAACTTGACTGAGTCACCAAGTGACATCAATCATGCACACTTTGAGGAACAATGTGCTGCAATATGGGCGAAAATGTGGTGCACAATTCTCCAAATTTGAACAGCAAAATTACAGTACCCAATCAGCACCCCGCATTGAACCATCATGAGACACGTGCAGGAAAAGATAATGCAAATTCTAAAAACTGCAATTCCCACGAAAAATCAGGTCAGATCAAGGGAACTGACATTGTCACTGAGAGAGTTGGAGTACAGACGCAGAGCATGGCCAAATGAGCTGCAGTGGGTTAGGGACAGAGAGCCCTCCCAACTGCTCCTGAGGCACCGTGGGCACCTCAGTGTCATAAGGATTCTAAACATCGTGAGAGCCAGGGCTCAAACATCCCAAGCCAAAAAGCTGTACTTCCTGCAAAAATCCCTTGTAGACATCTTGGTCATCCAAGAAACCCACTGTCTACAAGGGAAGAAGGATCCTGGTCAGCCAGGGTCTCACCATCACAATTGGTATGGATGTCTTACTGTGGGGTGATCATCCAAAATAACAAAAAATTAAAAATTACAAACTCCTCATCATACCTTCACAGCTGCATCCTGGTGGCAACGATCACATGCCAAGAGGAAACAATCTTGATAGCATGCATCTATTCACCATGCACCACAGCTGAGAGAAAACAATTTCTAGAAACCATTCCAATACTCACCCTCCCACCAGATACCATCCTGTTGGGCAGCTTTAACTGCTAGGATAACCCCAACACGGACCAATGGCCTAACCCCAGGGGATACCCACTGGGGCACATTGAATTCCACACACATGAAGGCATCCCTTGGCCTACAGGATGCCCTCCCCCCAGATCACCACTCCTTCCCCACATGACATGGCCCGATATACATGAGGGAGCGCTCATATCAATGAGCTGCATTGATCACATCCTCATTCCACAATCCCAACAATCAAGAATATCCAAATTTACAACAAAAAAGTCAATTTCTCCAACTACCAACTTGTTTTGGTGCATCTATCACCAACCTGAACCCACGCACAAGAGTTGTTATGGAGAAAGCTACACCCAGAAAAAATAAAGTTACTTAAATATCTGACTGGGTTGAACATGAGGCCACAAACCCAAAATTCACATCCCCATTCACTTTGGATCCCATCGTAACCTGGGCAAATTTCAAAAAGGAACTAATCAACAAAACCTGACATCTCGCATCATGTAAGTACACTGCTGACACAGCCACAATCAGGTGTACCTTGGCGGAGCTGGATCACCTTGAGCTAAACACCCCAAGATCCAGTTATAGCCCCAACTGGGGATGCAAATGGGCAGAAATATCCACCCACCTAAACACCCTCATCTTTGAGCACCAACACAGAATCAAAGTATAGAACAAAGGTAAGTTCATAAAGGAAGGCGAAACATGTTTGACATATTTCTTCTGCCAATTACACTCCTGCGGCAACCAGCCCACATGCACATAGGTCCGCAAAACTGATGGCACCATGGCAACTGACCCTAAGGAGGTCAAGGCGGAAGTACACCGTTACTACACTGAAATATACCACGATATGCTGACAGACCCTCAAAAAATCAAAGAATTTA
The DNA here is from genome assembly GCA_022478985.1 of Massospora cicadina. NCBI lineage: Eukaryota > Fungi > Entomophthoromycota > Entomophthoromycetes > Entomophthorales > Entomophthoraceae > Massospora > Massospora cicadina. The sequence continues at coordinate 79,392 of JAKSZP010012148.1, read as the reverse complement.
TAAATACTGCCAGAATACAAAGAACACCGCCAGACTACAATATACTAAATCTAATAACATGGGAGGAGCTTTGGGATACAATCCGCGGTGCACCACGTAGGAAATGCCCAGGGCCTGATGGGATACCCTACAAATTTTACAAAAAATATTTTCAGCAAATTGCCCCCCTCCTATTGGCGTATACGAACCAGTGCTTGCTGAAAACACGCCTCCTGCCTGGTGGCCATGAATCATATGTCATAACCCTGTATAAGATGGGTGACAAACTGGACCTGGCCAACTGGCGTCCAATCGCACTTTCTAATACTGATACAAAAAGTTTAACAAAAATTTTAGCAGCCAGATTAGGCGCAATAGCCTCTAACGTCCTGTCACCCAACCAGTTTGGGTTTATACCAGGGCGCTAAATCTGAACAACATACACCCTGTTGCAAACATATGTCAGTCCAAAGCAACTGGAGCCCTAGTCTTCTTAGACCAGGAAAAGGCATATGACCGCGCTAGCTGGCCATACCTAAAGGAATGCCTACACGCTTTCAAACTCCCACCCAGATTCATAAACTGGGCGATGCTCCTTACAGAATCTGCAACCATGGCTGTATGCGGCCCTGGCTTCCTAACTAACAAAATCACACCACACAGAGGGCTCAAACAAGGGGACCCCCTCAGCCCACTGCTGTATAATTTCAGCTTCGATCCACTCCTCTGCATAACTTACTCACGCCTCATGGGCGTAACTGCACAAGGCCAGCCAACAGTCAAGATATTGGCCTTTGCGGATGACTGCATGGCAGGTATAGCTAACAACAATGATGACCAAAAGCTGGAACGCACCCTAGAGGAATACTCCATGGTGAGCAACGCATCGCTCAACAAAAGGAAAACAGAAATCATTCTCTTAGGCAAGTACACTAACAACTGGGCTATAACACCAGAACCTCACACCCCCATACGAAGGAAAAACCCACTCATCTTACCCTTTGCATCACCTCCCACCACCAATCCTGTCCGCCACCTTAGGATATGGCTGTAAATAGGGGGATATGCCAATGAGACAATGGAAAGCAACCTGCCACAGTAGGTATCCAACCACATCGTCTCCCTCAATGGAAGATCCCCAGGACTAATGGGGCGAGTAACAGTTGCTAACTCACTCATCCTCCCAATACTATGGTACCCTGCCCACGTGATCGTCTTCTCACCCACCTTTATAACTTCAATCCGCGCACTCATCCAGGGCTGTCTGTGGCCCAGATCTCATCCTCCCATACAGATGGAAACACTCTTTGGCCCACGCTCAAGTGGAGGCATGAGACTAATAGATCTTGAGAGCCACGCCAACTGCATCCTGGGTACCTGAATAAAGGAAGTCCTTGTCCCAGACCTCCCGCAACAACACTTGTCCAGGGCAGAAAGGACTAACTTCGCACAGGCGCTCAAATTAACCAACCCACATAGCCCACCCAGACTATTATCATACCTTGCTAAACACCCTACTGCAATGGGCCCGCGCATGGAACCCCCCTCACTTCAAATGTATCCTCCAAGCCATCCGCCGCATGGGATGGACCATAGAGAACACTGGCACTGTACAGGGAAAGGGACGACCCAGCCCCCACTTCAAATTAAGAAATCCAGAAAACCACCCCCAGAGAGACATGCTTGCTACAACCCCAACCATTGTTAGAATCAAGTACCTAGATGCATTGGACATCCCCTATGACTTAACCACACAGAAGGCAGCGTGGAAAATGACGCACCACCCACTCCTACAGCCAAGAATAAGAGCCAACGCCTGGCGCTGTCTGAGAAGGACCTATAGGATGGCGGACCGCTCCAATTCCCTCCACGCAACCTGCGTAGTATGTGGAGGGAGGGCTCCCTACATCACCGCCTAGAAACATGCCCCCCAATCAAAGCCATATGGCAGGAAGTCGCGCGCCTGCTTAAGCTCCAAAACAAGCAGGAATTTTCTATATCAAAGAGCCTCCTCGAGCTCCAGATCAAGTCACCAATCCCTTCTACCCTCTTCTCCCTAATGATACCCATTGCAATGTGGACAATCCACACCATTGCCTTAGATGCGTTCAGGGGCACAGTCCCAACCATCCATGGGGTTATCAACAGGTTCCACGTCCACTTATTGGAGCACTTCCAAGCCTGGCTCTATGGATATATGAGGCCAAGGAACAGGCGCTCATAGAATCGTGGTTCCCACTTTGGTTCCTCCGCACAGACCCCTTCCTTCACACCTGCTCCATAGCGGGGAAACCCCCTTGGAGTAGCACACCAACCCCCATACCTGGCAGTCCCGCTGGCAACAGGGGTAACCTGAGTACCCCAGGGTGCCCAATTTTATCTATCTTCTTTTCTTTACATACTTGGTAATGCCCGTCCCCTGGTTGGCTTGCCTCAGTCAAATTAATACATAGAGGATGGGTGGATGTCAGGTTCATGACCACAGAGGAAGCGGCGGATGCAGCAAAAACCAAATTTTCAATTAAAAATTAACAACAGAGATTGCATTATCCGCATGGTGTGCACATAATGGAATGGGGCAAATGACCTATTCATCATTATATGACTGACTCCCGAGCACCATGCACCATGATATCCTTGAGGATAAGCTCCTCGTGGGCCTCAAAAGCTATGTCGAAATTAAACAATTTGAATTTGAAAAATTCCCCCTCCTGTCCCACCTGTGTACAGGGAAGGCAATAGCCATTATTGAACCTGACCAGGATGTGTTAGAGGATATCACCCTCATTCCACACACAGTGACCATCAACCTCCTCAATGGCAGTGTATCTTGCCCTTTCCGCATCACACCAGAACACACCCTGCCCATCTATAGCTTCTGCTCAGCTCTAGGCCACAAAGACCACGCGTGCTCCATCAAGTGCAGGATAGAAGCGCCAGAATTTTGTGAGGACGATATGGACGAAATGAGCCCAACCTTTAATAAAATGAAGGACGCCACTTATGCCTTCCATTGGGGTGAAAGAGCCAAAATCACTTTGGTTGAACCCGTTTCACGCAAGGATTGTTTTCGCGCATAGGCTGCCCGCAAGCAGGCCATGAGTTCTGCCAAAACCCAAGCCCACACCACGATTTCCTCAGACCAGATTCAGTCAGATGCCACAGCAGCACGGCGAAATAACCATTCAGATCCCCCACATAAAATCCAACAAAATAAAAGCGAATTTTTCAAACACAACCAATCAAACGCCTCCAACCACTGAAGCAGAACCATCATGCACCACTGTGGATCCTCCTAGACAATCACATGTGACCAGCGACAATGTGGTTCATGAGTACAATATGGAAGATCATCCCAGCCAATAACAATGTGACAACGCTCCTGCACAAAACCCAATTACCATGACACCTAGTTCTGCACATCTAGCCCACAGGTAAGCAGCCGAAAATTTTACACTGGTGGGGCACAATACAACCCATGCCAGAGCCAAACTCCATGGAGTAATCTGAGCCCAAAGAAACCAAACAAAACCAACACTATGACCGCAGGCAACATGCTGGAACCATTCTGGCTGATCAACCCCAAACTCATAGTATGACCTGCGCTGCTATGGAACAGGGTGACCCCAGTGGGTCACCCCAACGTTCCTGATATGCAGATTACCGCAATCACCATAGGGACGCTCAACATTGTGGGAGCCAAGGCCCCCATGTCCTGGGCCAAAAAAATGGCTTTCCTGTGCATATCCCCATGGACATCTTGGCTGTCCAAGAACCCCACTGTCCACCGGGGGAGGAGGAGTCATGATCAACCATGCTCCTTCCTGTCTAAATCCTTTTAGCATACCACTGTGGGGTGGTAATTTGATCCAACCGTAACCCTCCAGTAGGTATCTGAAGAACATCCCACTCCACCTGAGGGATGGCTGCTTCTAACAGATTTTGGGTGGAATGGAGAAACTTTCGCCGTGGTGTGTTTATATGCCCCAAATGATCCAAACAACCGCCAAAATTTTTTCTCTGATATCCTCTCAATCCCTTTCACCAAGGCAACGTTTTTCGCAGGAGATTTCAATTGCTGGCTTAATGCCATAACTGACTGCTTTCCTAAATCAAAGTCTATACCCCGCGGCCACATGGAACTACACATACTAAAGACAACGCTGGGCCTATATGACACTATCCCCAAACAGGCCACCACGTTGGCCGACATGATGAGGCTCCACTACAACAATAACCAGCTGGTCTCAATGACCCGGATTGACCTGATGCTCACCCCTGTAGACTTCTGACACCGTGTATCAAATTTTACAACAACAATTATCTCCCTCTCTGATCACTGAATGGTTTCAATAAAATTATCATCTAAGGCAAAATACCAAAAGCCGCTGACCTGGCACAAAGTTCACCTAAGCAACATTCATCTTCTGGAGCTTAAACTTAGGATCAAGATGGTGCTAACAACACAGACAAAAAAAACGACCCCCTAATGGGAACCCTATCACCAAGTGGGAAATTCTCAAGGCTAGAGTAACCAAGAAAGCCTGTCACTTGAACTCCAGAAAGCTGGCTGTGATGTCTGAGACAATCAACAAGGCTATCGGACATCTCCAACACTTAATAACAACACACCCCGCGAGGGATACAGTCCTCAATGGGGACGCCTGTGGTTTTAACAGTCTGCACAGGTCAACTCCCTCTTTAGAAAACACCAGCACTACGTCAAAGTATGACACAAGTCAAAATGCATTCTATCTGGCAAAACTCACATGGCCCAATTCTTCCACCATTTTAAACCGATTTTGATTTTGGCGACTTGCACACAGGTCCATCGAGCAGACAACACACTGGCGTCCACACCATCTGAAATATTGACTGAATTACACCAATTTTACATCAACCTGTACATGGGCGGATTTCGTGGCACCTATCAAAATAAAAAATTTTCTAGCTTCTACTAATATTAACAATATAGCTGATAAACCAGACCCTGCCAAACCCATCACTAGAGAGGAACTATGGGAGGTAATAAAAGCAACTCCGCGCCACAAGTGCCCTGGGCCTGATGGCCTCCCATATGAATTTTACAAAAGTACTTTGATTACATTGCACCAGCACTACTAGCAAATATGAACAAGTGCCTGGAGGACGCAGCCCTTCTACCTGGCGGCCAAGATGCATATGTGGTCACACTCTTCAAAAAAGGAGACCAGGAAGACCTAAACAACTGGCGTCCAATTACTCTCACCAGTACTGATACTAAAATACTAACAAAAATTTTAGCTAAGCGTCTGGGATGCTTTGCACAGACAGCCCTCTCCCCCATCAGTTTGGCTTTATTCCCAATCTCTCAATTTGGGATAACATTCACACCATAGCCAACATCTGCCAAGCTAACCCCACAGGCGCCCTTGCTTTCCTGGACCAAAAGAAAGCATATGACAGAGTGCACTGGGACTACTTGGAACAATGTCTAAAGGCCTTTAACCTACCATCCCGCTTTATAAACTGAGCGCTCCTCCTAACACGCTCAGCCAGGTTTGCAATCAGAGGCCCAGGTTTCCTAACTGACACCATCACTCCACAAAGGGGCTTCAAACAAGGCGACCCACTTAGCCCCCTACTATACAATTTCAGCCTTGACCCTCTCCTCCGCATAGTAAACTCAAAGATCTCTTGAATCAGGTTTGAGGGACAACTACCAACCAAAATGCTCTCCTTTACTGATGACTGCGTAGTCAGCATCTCAGGCAATAGGGATGCCAGAGCAATTGAGCACATTATTCATCAGTATGAGTCAGTGAGTAACGCCATGCTTAAAAACAGAAAACAGAGGTAATTGTAATGGGAAAATTCAGTTCAAATTGGACCCCACCCTCCCACCACTGACCAAACCAACCCACCACACATCCTACCACAATACAAAGACCTAAGCCAATAAAACCACTGTATTTACCCTTTGAACCCCACCCCGCCACCAACCCAGTTATCATTTGGGAATATGGCTCGAGGCTGGTGGATATGCACTTGACACCATTGAAACCAAAATATTGGACAACATCACAAAAGAATGACAATCATGCGGAGGAGTAAAGCTAGTTTAGCTGGAAGGGTTGTGTTAGCCAACTCCCTGATCTTGTCAAAGTTATGGTTTGCTGCTCACGCAGTTCCTTTCTCCACCAACTTTACCAACGCAGTCTACAAGCTCCTGCAGAACTGGCTGTGGTCTGGATACCGCGCACCAGTCAGGCAGGAGACCATGTACAGCCCACGGAAGAAAGGCGGGATGGGGCTGCTTAACTTCATGGAACGAGCAATGAAAATATTTGGCTCATGGATAGCTATGACAACGTCACCCAACCCACTTTCCCCCACTGGACTAAGGCAGCCCAAACTAACTTCGCAAGGTCACTACATCTGAGGTGCCCCTCCAACCCTGAAACACTGATGAAGTACCTAACAACACATCCAATAGTCACAGGACTGCACAACACCAACCGCTACTTCAAACGCGTCCTGTACACCCTAAGACAAGGGGATTGGAGTTTCTCTTATGCATAACAAACTGAAGATACTAACCCTCCAATAGGTTATAATCGACTCCACAGAGGACAAACTGTGACCAACGCACCTGCCCCACTACCACCCTTCCCTTTATCCCGGATTGACTATCTAGATTACCAAGACGTCCCATATGACTTGCGCACCCAAAGGAAGGTGTGGTACCTCATCACTTGTCCCCTCTTATCCCCACAAGTGAGCTCCATAGTTTGGCGCTACATGTGCCATACGTTTAGGACAGCTGACCGCACCTTCTCAATGTTCCAATTATTCGCCATCTGTGGCAGACCCAACACGCTAGCCCACCACCTGGAAGAGTGCCCGCCATCCAAGCATATCTGGGCCAATGTGATTACTTATTCCATCTATCACCATCAGCTGAATTCCGACTATCCCGCGATATCCTGGCACTCAACATGATCTCACCTATCCCCCAGACACTAAGGGCTTTAATTGTGAGTATTGCAATATGGTCCATTCACACAATTACCCTTGATGCTTTCAATGGGATCTTCCACAACATAAACTAAGCTATCGTCAGGTTCCACAGCCATTTGGCTGACCACTTCCAAGCCTGGATATTTGGATCACTAAAACACAAATGGAAAAAACATATGGATAACTGGCTACCAATATGGTTCCTTCGTTGTGAAACTGAAAACCTCACAATCTCTATAGGAGGTGCACCCTACTAGCCCTTGAGCTGTCAAGTCACTTAAGTTCATAGTTACCCACCACCCGTGGCTCCTAGCCACATCCAAGCGTACCATGTCTTATCTTTCAGGTTCTATTGCTTAGTGTGCTCTCCCCTCTTTACTTTCCTTTCCCTACATATTGGTTGTGTCAGTCCCCTGGTCAGCCATCCTCAAATAAATAAAATAAGTAACTCCTCTTATTATTTTTAACAGCTATGGCTCTAATATCTATATATAATCTCTTTATAACTTTACCTAAAGTGAATATAGATATTGTACAATAACTTACCTATATTATAGCCAAGCTCTGATTTCTATAAACCTTCTTAAACTCTTACCTAATATTGTCTAAGTGTTCTTAGAGATAGTGATCTTGTAGTGAGAATAAATGGTATAATAAGATTATATGAACCTAAATATATGGTGATATTACTTATTATAATATAGGGTTTTACAACGTTTTTAATAGATATCACTTGTACTATTACCACACCATTTAACTATTGTTCACATAATCATTTTACATTTTTTGTTGATTTTTTAACTGTTTGAAATAATTTTTTCTATCCATATATATTCAGTTGCTATTTACATAGCATGCTTTTTAGATTTTTCAAAAAAATTCTTTTTATCATAATATTTATAAGCTATAACAATAATAAAAATTATTTCATATATGTCTTTATTATATTTTTAGATCTTCACTGTTATCTCTTAATCATATCAGGGGAAGGCTGACCTGAGGATAGGCATTTCTGGTAAAGCAAGAAGAGTCACAATAAAAAAAATGAAAAGCTCCCCAGCGGAGTCAGAGCTACCTTATGCTGTCAGTGGGACTGCCCATGTTAGGAATAGGGGAGGTGTCAGTGAGGCTTTACTTCATTAAGAGCATGAATGAAGGAAAGGGTCCATAACTAGGAACCAAATAGGGAACCAGGAAGAAACCAACTGGCATTGGCATGATGGCAGAGGTCCTAAACAGGTCTGTAAGTGTTCCATTAGGTGGGGGTGGAAGTGACAGACAGCTTCACAAAGGGCGGGAGTAGTGCTAAAAAAGCGTACAGGACAATGGTATGTATCGTCCACAAGGCATTTGCTACAATTAAGGCATGAAGTGAAGGAGGAATGGGGGAATTCATGTTGAAAGTGAAGATGTTTTAAACAGATTGAAATCCTGTGCTGTATATTGGCAGAATAAATGCATACCTTCCTGCAAGATTATCTGAGTTAGCGTACAATTTTTCCAGGTGGTGGACTAAAGATACATATTGGCTGCAAACTGAACTTGAAGATTAAGAGTCCTTGGACCGCTCAGCAGTACAGTACACCCTCTTCAGGCACCTCCTAAGATGAGCGCAAAACCCTGGCTAATATAAAGGATGGTGATCATACCTCCAAATGGCTTTCTGGGTGTCTAAAAATTAAGGGATGGCCAGCATATCAAGATAGTCAAGGCAGGCAATGGTACTTGAACGGCAAAGTACCATGTTGTGAAAAACAGCTTGTCCACAAACTTATTAAGTTAAAGGGGAGCAGGGCGACCCCTCTAGAAAGTGTGGCCACTGATTTGGATCCTCTATTCTGCGCTCCTTATGATCAGGAGTATCCACTTAAAGTGGGTAGGGGCCCCTTGAGGACCTGTGTCAGAGGGGTTGGAAGCCAGATGTTAAGCAGAGAATTGGGATGGTCTGGATTGCAAAGGCTATAGCTTGATTAAAATTAGACTATGCCGCGTGAAACCAGTGTTAGGTAGGAAGTATTGGGTTAGTTATCTGGGCAATCCAAGATCCAAGTTTAGCTGAAACGTGGTAAGCATATTTTATAAGCACCATACCTCAACTGTGACGTTGCCCAAACAGGACGTCAAGACGCACAGGTGGAAGGCGGCCTATCCATAGCTATCTTGGATGAGAGCATAGAGTGTTGCAAAGAAGGATGGTGAAAAGGCAATAGCGTGCACTGAAAACTAAATGATAGACAAAACTAATGAGTTGGCAACCACGAACCTGACCGTCAGTCTAGTTTGCTGGACCCTGAGGAAAGCAATACACTTTGTTTCTTTGTGTACAATGCTATTTATCGGTCATGATGATGACATATCCTCTCAACTCCAACCATATTCCCAGGTGACGTAATGGACCTATAATGGTCCTGGAAGCAAATGGAAGCACAAGAGGGGCGATATGTGATAACTGCTGAGATAGGCTAACAAGGGATCTTAAAGCTGGTTTATGCTACTGACCAAAGGTGGCAGTTGTCCAGCAAGTTTGATATTTTTCAAAAGGATTATCTCAGTCTTTTTGGTGTTGGGGGCTGCATTACTAACTATGGAGTACTCCTGAATGGTAGACCTAGTGATGTTATCATTATTATTGTTATTGATACAAACCACACAATTTTTAGAAAATGCCAGTATCCTGAATGGTGCCTAGCCTTGCACGTGAACACCAGCAAGGTGTTCATATGCGTTGTGTAAGTGTGGTTCAAGGCTAAAGGTTTAAAAAAGAGGGCTCAAAGGGTCACCCTGTTGGAGACCTCTCTGGGTCAAACCAAATCAATCAGGAAACCTAAGCCACTTATTGCCATTATGGGTAATTCATTAAGCAGAAGCATTCAATATATGAAATCAATTGGAAGCTGAAATTTGTGGAGACAAGCCCTAAGGTAAGACCATTTGATATGGTCGTAGGATTTTGATGATCCAGGAATAAAAGCGCATTAGTAGCATGGGATTGGCAGACGTTTGCTATTGTGCATGTTATCCCATATGGATTTCTCTTGGAATGAAATCATATTGTACAGTGGATATTACTTCAGAGGCAACTTCCCCAAGGCGCTTATCCATAATTTGTTAAAGAGTTTGGTATCAACGTTAATAATAGAGAATAGGGTGCTAGCTTGCTAAATCCAGCATATCACCCTTTTAACTAAAGTCATCATGTATGCATCTTGGCGCCAGGAATGAGGCGTGTCTCCAACAGACATTTATTCATAGATGCTAAAGGTAGGTCAGATATTCTAGGGAAATATTTCTTATTAAATTTATAAGGAATCCCTTCAGGGCCTGAGAATTTACTGTGTGGCTCACTGAAAGCAGTGAACCAGAGTTTGACATGAAATTTTAAACTCATTAAGTTTGGATGTTGGATGATGGTGCAAATATGTGCACTTTTAAGGAAAGAGTCAATTTTAGCAGGCATGACAAGGTCAGACTTGTACAACTTGGAGTAAAGCTTGTTATTTTGGTAGACACCTCCTCTGGTGTCTTCTATGAAATTGCTTAGTCAATGACCCTGTGCACAGGCCATGTTCAGTTTAGGTGAAAATATGGTGGAAAGTATAATGGAGAAACAATCACTGATAGTATTTTTGAATTTATATTGAGCATTAATGCGGTGTTGGTGTTCTCTTATCAGTGCTTAAGCGATCAGACACCACAGCACATTTAAAACCCCATGCAGGGCGTAACCTGCAGTAGGGACATTGCTTTCAAGGTGATTCACTTCTTTTAAAGTGCGCCTATTGACCTCTGATGTAAGTCCAGGGGAGCATCCCCTCTTCTTGGACCAGGTGGTAAGACCTGTTCCCTACTAAAAAGGGTCTTAGAAGGGCAGCTGTCCCCCTTGTCTCACAGGGTGACCTCACCGATGTAGTAGATGAGCAATGGGTAACAGCCCTCCCTTTGTAGATCCAGTCACTCATCCCTGGATTACCCTCAGCCAAATTAGTATGGCAAATTGAGGAAATTTGTGCCAAGATATCTGGAAATCGTCATCCCTATGGGGCAAAGGGCCCACATAAAGTTGACAGCAACAAACTCTTGACATCAAGGCCTGAGAACCCCAAATCCTTGGCAATGGAGTCTGACAGGTGAATACTTTCAAATAATGACGGATCAAATGTCAAAGTACAAATGCCATATTGTCAGTAAAACTTGATAGCATTGGGTCATTGTAAAATGAAGAACACAGTTCATAACCTACCCCAGACACATCAAAATCTTTATTCAATATTTTCTGCTTGGATAAATGTATACTGGAACGACTGGATGCAGGTGGACTGGGCATCTAAAACCTGTTTCTGACCTCTTGGAACTGCCCTTATGTGGGGTGGCCCTGGGCAATTCCTGTTAACCGTCAGGTGAGATGCCATTGCTCCAGTCACCATACCAAAAGAGAATTGGTAATATGAGCATCTGAGGTTGAACTGACAGCAACTCAACCTTCTGCTGACAATTTTTTAGTCAGTTCCATATAATTTGTTTTTCCCTTTGCTTAGAGTTCATCAGGTTAGGCGAATATTGAGGGACCCAATCCCAAGCTTGCCTAAGCTATGTCTTAAATCAATCATCTATTTAAGCAGTCATAACACATTGAGAAAATTGATGGTCGATTTTTTTATCTTAAAATTCAATAAAAAAATCCGTTTCCCAAATCCATTTTTTTCAGATGACGAAATTCAAACCACTCAACCCATTCTTATTATTATCAGCTCCCAAACCGCTGGCCCAGGGGCTGTGATAGCCTGGTTTGTTGCTGGGTTTTTATTCACATTTCTGGCCTATTGGTGCTCACTGGCAAAATTCCTTTCAGATTCATGTAACGTCGTTCAAGCAGCAGTGCCTCTGGCATTCAGATCTGCCATTTGAGCATTTGTACATCCAGGCTGGCAGGGTGTTTTTAACTTAATTTTACACTTTCCTGACATCTGAAGCAGCATTAGAGTGCCTTGAAAATATGTGTTAAGTATGAGAATTTGTGCAACTTAAAGGCATACCATGTGGTGAGAGGATCAGCACAGAAAGGTGTTGTAAACCCTTGTTACAAACTTGCAGTTTCAACCTGTTTATAGAATTTAGGTAAGTGATATTTTTGGGTGAATCTTACTTTATCAGGTCATCTGTGCCACTGGGCACAAAGGGATAAAAGATACCAAAACTAATCTATGATTAGATAAATCAATCTTAGTGGGCTTATAGTGTGAGATTAGGGGCAAAAAACTAATGGTGCAAGAATGAGGTCTATGTGTGACATAGACAGTAACTGACCATTGTATACATGAGGGTGAGCTATGTTAGGAAGAAATGGAGAGTGTTTAGGAATGGATTCATAGAGGCCCAGGGTAGCCTTCAGGACGCGAAGTTCAACATGTCCATGTAGATCTAAAACCATTGAAGGCCACCAATTGGTGGCTGGGTCCACCAAGCAGTTCATGTTTCCAACAACAAAAGTGTTAATGAGAAAGGGGAAGGAGAGCAAGTTGGGAAAGAAATTCATAACGCTTCTGCACACAGTTCAGAGTATAAATGATGGCAATTGTGTGCACTCCATTCATACCAAGAGTAAGTGATGTTCAGTACACAGCCTTGCAAGATTGAATTTTTTAATGAATTTGTGAATTGCCCATACTTGCAACCCACAGTGCTGCGACCAAAAGGAAGGTTTAGTGAGGAGCATTGTTTCCCATGATCCCTCTTTCCCTTTCATAGAGCGGGTTTTCTGTATTGCCTGGATGTCCAAAGGGATGTTTTTAGGAAACTCAATTATTTGGCCCAGGATGGTAAGGCCTTGAGTCCTGCGATGTTAAACGCCCCTAGTTTAACTGAGATACCCAGCGCGGCTCATGAGTGATTGGGAGAGCCTCCAACACTACCCTTTCACTCTCTTTTAGCACTAGTGGTGCCCAACAAAAAAGGGGGCGCCACACATCTTTATTTTCTTTTGAGCCAAACAAAGGGTTTATCAGAAATTAAAAAAGATTTCTCAATATGGCACCTTAGCTAACAGCCTAGGAAGCCATATAAGAAGGTGAGGAAGCTTTGGAAAAACTTTTGTCAGGTGCCTTCTTTAGCTGGCAGACAACATTGGTGTAGGAGCATCAGCAACATGAGGCATAAGGAGGTATAAATTGTGGTTTTCTTCGTTTATGAGGCCAGCAGTGTCCATCACCTCAATGTACTGAACAAGTTGATGCTACCCCTTTACTTTCCATGGGCACTGATGCATCTTTACTTTGAGTACCATGATGTTTCACAGGGACAGGATTGTAAGCTGCACACTTCAAAGCTGACGGATTGGGTGTTTTCTTATTTTTGGTAGAATTAAATTTATTGTTATGGTACACTAGTGTTCACTACTGGTCTTATTATTGGAAATACAAGGGATCAATTGGAGAAAATTGGTCAATTTCACAGAAAATCTCACATGCGAGGGTGTAAAAATCCCTGGTTATTGTAAGGCAGCATCTAAATCAGATTTCTCCAAGAATGTGGATTGTCTTGATTTTGGGTAGCAGATGCTTCTGATCAGGTAATCACCTTGAGATTCACCATATCTGCCTAAATCTGTTCAGTTGTAATGGAGGTTTTCGTTGAGGCCTTGTTATGGCTGTGAACTTCTTGGAATGCTTGGCCATTTTATGTTTTTTGGGTTAATCAGTTCAACGTAAGTATTTGCTGAAGGAACCTCATTAGAATGTGATTGAAGCATTAAACATCTTACTATATTCGGCGTTTTCTTCTTCCATTTTTTATCACAAACTGCTATTTCTTTAATGTCTTCCTTCACCAGGCAAGCTTGGACTTTATGATCAAAAGACAAGCAGTGGTTTCAGATAGGCATTGTGGCATCCACTAAAGCCTGATAGAATCATGTTTAATTTCTATCAATAGTGAGTGAGGATAGGTGGGGGATTTTGGTGAATTCTTCCACCACATCATGGTCTGAGGAAATTACTGTGATGGCCTTCCCAGTAGTAAGTGTAGGCCTGAATGGAATTTTTGTATTTCAAACTGTTTAATTTCGCTGTAGTCCTCCAAACCTTCGTGGAGGTGTTGCTTAAGAACCATACAGGCCACTTCATCTTAATATATTCAAATGAGATAAAAATATCTTTGTTTTTGTCTAATGCATGCATTTAATTTCAATCACCTGCTGACTTCCCGCTGGGAGGTCAATTACCATGCGCACCTGTGCAGTGGCATTAGCCTCTTCCACCATTTAAAATCCAAGGTCAACCAATCACGGTGGAGAGTATGTAGCATAATGTACATGGCGCATGAAAGCAAATTAGGTTGTAATTCATCATTTTTATAACATAGTTCTGCCTTATCTGTACCCAAGAAAAGTCAAAGCCTGTTCTCAACCAATGACAACGGTTGAGAGTGGGGAACTAATATATAATAAATTCACAAGTAATTTAACAAACCAGGTGAGGAAGCCATTAGGGGTTTTTGGTGTGCCTGCTCATCATTTTCACCTTGACATTTTACTCTTGGGTGGTGCAGTTGCTTACCTATGCTCTTCACCACAGTTGCCCAAGCTGTACCATGCTTAGGATTTTTTTGTCTTATCACTATTAGATTTATCAAATTTATCAGTCTTGAATTAAATCAGTTTCAAATTAGTGATTGCAACTGGAAAGAAAAGTTTTTTCACTAGTTATCTCATCAACTAAAATATGTATAAGCAAGTGAATTATGATATTATTTTTTCCCAGCTTTTCTATTTGCTATACTCTTAATTTTTAGCAACTATATTCATGGGTTTTATCATATAGCTATTTGGTATTAATAAAATTAAAATTAATTTTTAAAATAATCTCTTATAATAGTAACATAATGAATCCTGTATTAGGGGCAGAGAGGCAAGTCAGTAGGGCATGTGACTACTAACCTGAAGGTTCCAGGTTTGTTTCTCAACCTTTGCACATCAATTTGGGTTCCAGCTGAAGTAAGCTATTGGCAGTTAATATGTTTAACGACACAAAAACTTTACCTTTGATGTAACCAGAAAAAATATGAGTCCTGATACAGAGATGAAAAACTTCATTCAACAGAATTGCCCTTGCTCAGGTTTATGTCAATGTTTTATTTCTTCTTTATTTTGGTAATGTCCATCACCTGGTCAGCTTGCCTCAAATAAACATATGAATTTTAAGTTATTAATAAAAAATGAATTATATTAACTTGCTAATAAGATCAAATTTTAAAACAAGATATATAATTTTAAAAATTATGCATTCACTAATCCTACTTTACAGATTACATATAGTACTTCCTCACTATCTACAGAAAAAAATAGACATATACTTGTACCCTTATTAGTGGGCACAAAGACCTAAACAATCTGTCATTTTTAAATTCTCAATCAATTCTTCTTTATATAGATCAAAACCACAAATGTTAGGAAAATTGTTCATGCTATCATCAGTTTCTCTATACATAAACTCACAGCAATATTTTTTTCTTTATGACTTAGTATTGATTAATTTGATAATGTATTTATAATTTAGAACATCTTTTGTGTGAAAAACAAGCTCTTTAAAACTCTTTGTATAGTTTTTATGATAAGCTAACCAATTTTTTCTCATTAAGTACCTCAGTAACTTTTTTAAAATTTAGTATCAGATTGGTTTCTATTATATTTCTACTACTACAACTGTCTCTGGTGTCGCTATTCTATTTCCAGGACTATCTGTTTTTTTAAAAAAAATGCTATCTTCTTTAAACACTTCAAGTATTTTAATAGAACACTCATGACACAATGTAGTTTTCTGAATTGTGGCATTTGCAGTAAAATTCAATCCATTTTAGATAATCACTCCATGGAGCTTTTTGAAACTCTTATTGGTGTTACACCACACCTTTTGGCTATGCCCAACTATTTAACAGATCGATAGTTTTATTTATTTGATATTGCAGCCAAAAATTTTGCTAACCCTGGGCATGTTTTGTCTCTCATACATCCAATTTCTACTGACCCTAAGTATAAAAAACTCCTTAATTCTCAAAGGACCTTCATCTTTGAATTATAATGGCTTTTTCTTGCAATCTTTTGCATCTCATTTTTTAGTCTCAGATAAAGACAAACAAAAAACTAGGATTTTACACTTTTGGCTTTATTCATTCCTAGTAGTTTTGAGTCAATATAGCAGGCTAACCTGTTGCATTACCCAAAGATCTTTCTTTTTACATCTCCACTAATACCAAGTCCAAATCAGCATGCCACAAGGGTGTCTGGCACATTTTAACCTCCTGTCCTGCCCTCAGTCAGGTTGCATGCACCTATAACACCACCTTCATATAGCGCCCCACAATGAATGCCCCTCTGCTGTCCCTCTGTCACTGATTCAGCTAAAAAGAACTTTATTGGGCTCCCAGTCAGGGTATGGGAGCACCCAGTGGAGGCCCCAGAATGCCAGAGGCATAGTGGTCTGGGTGACTTATAGAAGTGGGGATCCACAGAAATGTGAGGAAGTCATAAGTTCAGTAACATACCGAAGGCCCCCAAGGCAAACTAGATGGTTGCATTGGGGCAACCGCAAGTCTTGTGGGGGCAACCCTCAAGGGTGGGAGAGGCAGGAAGGATGACAACTTTCCTGGGGTTCACTGTTGCTGGCCTTCAGATTCAGATAGGGGGGCTTGCGCACCAGTGAGGGATGGCACAGAGGCTGCCCCGTTATTGGGAATATGTGTGGAGGTATGGCAAACCCCATGAGAGGGGCTGGGACCAAGCTTCCCTGGAGGGGGCGCTCTAGGTCCTGCTGGTGGGCTGGGACAGCGGTGGCAGAGGCAGCTATGGAAGCCAAACCCACATGCAGTGGGCCAGGGACGCCCTGGGGCTGCTCTAACTGTGAAACAGTTTCTTTGGACTCAGCAACCAAACAGATGGAAGGGTCTCCATTAAATGGACGCGTGAAAATAAATGAAGCAGCAGGTTCATTATCAGGGGTGAGGCGGATTATTGCGTTTATGATCTGCTGCTGCATGGCAGAATTGAGCAACTGGACAATCCAGTCAACAAACATCAGCAGGAGGATTTAGGTGACGGCACACTTTGTTGGATTGATCAGCAAAATTTTATAAATTTTTAAAGGCAGACAGAGGCCACAGCAAACTAGGCAGATATTTTGGATTTAAATGATGAAAGGTAAAAAAATGAACTGACAACTGCCCTCAGTGGGGGCAGTTGCCTTTTAAACTAGGCTTTAAGAATGGGGAGCTATTAAGGGATTGGTCATTTGAGGTGATGGGGAAGGGATTTGGTTGGCTGGCTTGGAGGGGGATAGAAGGCTGTTCCCAATTCTGGAAAAAGCTTAGAAAATTAAGCAATTTTTCCAAATTCTTGGGGCCAAGCCAAGTTGATACTACCAATCTGGGTCCTGATGACTCAAGTTGGCCTGTTCGCATGGCTTGGGCAGTCCAGATTTGTCCCAGGAGGCAGGGGTCCATGAATTGGATTATGTGAGATTTGAGCCAATCCTTCAATTGGGTTACTCATACAATCCAAACTCCCTGGATCTGTTTTGGAGCGTTAGGCCAGATGATCTGAGTCATTCAGAACCAGGTTTGCAATCTGAGCTGTATTCCAATCTGGCTTCTGAAGCAGGCCAGACTGGACTGGCTCCCCCAGTCTGGAAATTACTGGCTGGGCTCCAATGTTGGAAATTGCCATTTTCCCAAATTTCAGCCATGGTTTGCCTGGGGAGTGGGTGGTCCCAGAGCCCTCTCCATGCCCCCTGATGTGTGCCATCTCCCTGCAGACCCCTTCTATCAACTTACCAGGATTGAAGAGGTGTGAAGAGGTGGGGGTGGGATATCTTTGGGTGGGAAGGGCAGTCACCCAGCGCTCATCTATCACATGGGCTAGGTCACCCAGCTGTGACAGAGGGTCCACTGGAGCCTTGGGGCCCCTTTTTGTCTGGAAGGGGTGCTGATCCCTATCCAGTTTAAGATCTGGTCCCCAAGACTTGAATTCTCCAATCTTTCAACCATGCCATTCCTGTTAGCCTAATAGGTGGCCACACTTTTACTTTGTCAGTTGACTAGTTTTGGAACTATGCTACACCACAGTTTTCCAGGGCCTGAGGGCCTGTTAGTAGTCCTGCATGCCAGACTCCCACCATGCAAGCTATTTCACATCCACTTGCCTCTGCTTCTTCCTGCTAATGCCTCCATCTTGTGAGGTGGTTATGACATGATCTAAATTTTCCAAATTGTGTCATTTGTGGTAAAATACAACTTGTTTTTTGGTACCCCCTTTGTTAGAGCTTGTTAGAACTCCCATTGGTGTGTAATGCTGGACCTTTCAGTTATGGCCAACTGTTTACCAGATCAAAAACTATATTGATCTGATGGCACAGCCAGAATTTCTGCTGGACCTAGGTATGTTTCCTCCCCATTGCACCTTATTTTTCCAACCCTTAAGTATAAAAGCCTCCTCACCTCAAAGATAACATCCATATGTGAATTCTAACAGTTTATTCTTGCCATTTTTGGTAGCATGATTTTTAGTCTTGTATAAAACTACTTAGTCCAACTCAGAATTTTATATTCTCAGCTTTACCAATCCCAAACTGCTTTGGGATGATGTTAAGCTTCAGCTTATTACAAATCATAATTTATGTTAAGTATAAAATTCTGCTTATATATTAAAAATCTCTTTACAAAAGTTTTTTAGAATATTAGTTCCCTGGTAACATTTCCAATACCTTATTTGTCAGCTCTCTTTTGCTCATGTAAGTGGAAATAACTTTAAAAATAAATTTATAAAATTAATATATATATTAAGTTTTAAAATAGTATAGAATAGTAATAGATTATATATAAAGTTTATAAAAATTATATAGTAATTGTACAAAAATAATATTAAAAATATAAATCTAGTACTAAAAAAATATTAAAAATATAAAAATGTTGTGAAAATATCTACTTAATAGAAGATTTCACTGTCATACTGACTAACATCTGAAACCTTCGAGTTTGATAGGGTCAATCTATCTAGGTGAGTGGGTGAGAATTGGCAAAGCTTATCAAATCTGAAATTATTGAGCCTGATGGGTTTAATCTATTTGGGTGAGTGGGTGAGGATTGACAAATATCATTGAATAATTCACCAAATTGCTCATTTGAAACTAATTGAGTCTAGTAACTTTAATCTATTTGGATGAGTGAATGAGAATTGGTAAATAAGGTCAAAACAGAAAGTATTGAGTATGATAGGTCAATCTATTTGGGTGAGTTGGTGAGAATTGGCGAATATCTATCTAATAATTCACCAAATTGCTCACTAGAAACTCAACAAAAATCAGTATTAGAGTTTAAGTAGATTAAGTAGTTAGGATAATCAGCTCACCAGCCACAAGGGCAACAGCAAAGCTGTTAGTCCGAGTGGCTCCAGATTAGCATTGGCACAGCCTATAGGCTGTCAGTGTGAGCTTATCATCTGATAAACTAAATACCGTAGCAAAGCATGGGTATCTGGATGTTTTTATTTAACTGAGGTAAGCCAACCAGAGGATGGACATTACCAAACTAAAAACTAAAATCATAATAAAAATAACAATTCAAATGAAACGCCCAAAATGGACAGATCAATTGAATGTACCTAACAAAATATCTAACCAGGTGGGTAGCAAATACTGCTATCCCTCCATGGTGGATGGGGAGGGGGATCAGAGGGCTCATCTTCAACTGCATCCGTCTCATTCCAGAGTAGGTTGCGTGTTAAGGCAGATAGTAAGAGTGTGGGGGCATTGGCAGCATAGGGTCTAATAACCTTGATGACTGGAACTTCCAAATAGTTGCCAGCCATCATTATATCAACGATGTATTTGCCCAAAGCATCTTCAGCTTTGAGGTGGGCGTCTGGGAATTTGATAAATTTGGCAATGTTGGTTCAGATTATTTTTTCTTTTGGATTACATGCTACTGTTACCGCATTCTGAATGGCTTCAGTAACGTTTTTGTGCAAGGTTTTCATGTTGATCTTACTTTGTGGAGTAAGATTGTTGGGAAAGATGGGAGGTGGAATTCCTTCTGCAAGTGCAGCCACAGATTTGGCGGCTTCTTTGCAAAGTGGATGGCAATCTGGTGTGGCGGCTGCTTCTACTGCAAGCAGGTGGTCACTGTAGAATGGTTTGGCGTTAGGTTGTGGGACATATTTTGAGGTGGTAATTTTGCATCACATTCTGCGTTACAGAGCTGCTCAAGTTGCAGCGTTGTTTCTTCAATGACATTATCTGATTTATTAATTTTATCCAATAATTCCCATGGATTTTGGTTAAATTGGATTGGGGAATCAGCGTATGGTTGAGGTTTGTTTAATTCATTTGTGGATGCATGGGATCAAACTGGGATCTAATCCAATGTTTGGTTAGATGAATTATTTGTGGCATTGGGAAAGGTGGGTGCTGATTGGTGGCTGTAGGTGCAGCTGCAGCATCATGCATTGGAGGAGGGGAAGGTAGGATTGTACCCCATGTCAGAGTTGGTGTGGGGTGGGTGGCAGATTGGTGGGCGTCGGGCAAACTTTTGGCATCAGCAGAAGTTTCTGAGTATGGGTTTTCACATTTTAAGTGGTCTAACTTGAAACAGGATGGACAAATCATCAATTCGCCCTCAACACGGGCCCAGAACGGATGGTTGGGGGCAGATGGGATGGTGGCATGAGGGGGAATTGCTAAAGAAATTTTTGTAAATTCAGGGCTGATTGTGGAATATGCCTGAGGCCCAGCAAGGCATGTTGCCCCATTTGGGACCACAAATTGTAATATGGAGTTGGCGCCATAGGCTGCCAATCCTTCCATCAGCTCCTGGTGGAGCACTTTGGGGGGAGGTGGGTGAGCAAACCAGCAAACTGTACCACCAAGGTGTTATCTGTTGGAAGCCAGATCCAAGTTGTTGGGAGGGAAATATTATTGAAAATTAGCGGCACCGTTGCTGCAGTGGCTGCATCAGCTTCACAGGGGAAGCCAAGATCAAAGTACCCCTTATAGGGGCAGAAATCTATAAAACAGGCTGGTGTCATCACCACCTGAGCCATTTTGATAATGACTTGGTCATTGTAGGGGAAGAATTTCCCATATTTGACCCTAAGGCTGAAATGCATGTTGCTCTGGGGGAGCACCAGAGGGCAGCGGGCACCACTTGGGTTTGGGTGAGATGGGCATCGAGATCCTTGGGAGGAACAAATCGTCTCAAGGGTTTGAAATGTCTGGGTGAGCCAGTCTGAGCGCGTTTTCCTGTTGGACAGAAAATGGAAGGGGAGTTTCGCCACTGCCCCATGCTGAGACAGTTGGTGGGGGATCCAACAACATTGGAGCAAGACTTCAGTGTGCAATTAAGTGTTTTTTTTAATTTACTAAAATTAATTTGCTCAGAAAGTTACGCCAAGCAGAGAGAGAGCATGGGGTATCTGGATGTTAGGTTTATATATTAAGAACCTTCTTAATTTGGTTCACCTAATTAATAAAGTACTTTTAGCAAGTTAAGTAGAAGTTTATTTAGTAGTTTGAAAGATATGTCACATACTCATTTATTCAAGGCAAGGGGACCAGGGGACCCTTCTTGCTGACACAAAAATAAAAAGCAGGATAAAAAAGGAGCAAAATATGCTAAAAACCCAATTTAGCCTCTAGCATGCTAGACTAGGTTCTCCTAGCCTAGCATAGCTGAGGGGGAAGGGGGGAAAATTGGGTGTTTGAGGGAATGTGCAAGTGCAGATAGGAATGGAGTAGGCGTATCACCTGAATGTGGTTGGAGATTAAAGAGAGTTATATTAGACTCATCAATAATATCTGCTGTATTTAAAGCATCAATATACTCAGTCAAGTTATTCTCCACATGCAGGAGGAAACTTGGCAATTGGGCAAAATCAGTTTTTTCTTCAGTAGATTTACCACTGTTAAAACTAAACATTTGAGCAGTTTGCATAGATGATTCAATGGCCTTGTGTTCCATCACAAAAATTTCTTGTTTTGCTGCAAAGTGGAAATTATCAGGGAATTTTGGCCCAGGGAAATCGTTTTTCAAAGGGCTCAACATAGATTGAATACTACGTTGCAACAGGGTATTGTTAGGTGCAGCCGCCACTTCAGTTGCCATCTCAAAAAGTGGTTTATATTGTGGACAGCCTTTTTGGGCTGAATCAACGCCAAGGAGCCAATTCAGAGAAAGAATTTAAAAAATCCTCCTATTCAAACACCAGATCTAAACCATGTAGATTATCATTCTCATCCACCCAGTCAAGAGCATCAAAAGGATTTAGATCAGGCATAATTGGCACAGAGACAAAAGATGATTGGTTGGGAGGAGCAGTAAGTTTTGAAATTTTAGAAAATTCAGCTTTTGGCGCTGACTGAGCTGAGATAGTTTGTTTAGGCTTATGGGTTGTCAAATTTTGATTGGCTGATTTTGAATCAACCACACCTGCTGGATTTGAGGGAGGGGGAGGGAGAATCACTCCCCACACAAAAATTTCAGCTGAAGCAGCTGAGGAGGTGAGGGCTGAGGCCCCAGCCTCCATAATGGTGGGGCACTTTTTTGACATGATAATATCTTAGCTGGACATGATTTCACACTTTCTGTTACCATCACGCTGTTACATCCATCATGCTGTTATGTCATCATTACATGATGTCACCATTGAGTGACATCATCATTGCATGACATCATTGGGATTTTTGAATCTGTACCATTCACTTTATTACTCCACATAGCCTTATACAAACTGGAAAATTTATATTACCATTTACCAAATGGTAAAAGCTTAAGAGCATGATAATATCTTTTATCTGGACATTGTTTGAAACTTCCAGTTTAACATGATAATGTTTGTTATATAATAAATATATCAACATGAAAATAATCTGTTATATAGAAAATATATGTTATATAGTAAATATTAGTTATATAAAAATATGATAATATTTGTGCAAAAGAAACAATCAATAAGTCAGTAACCATAATAATGTTGCATTTAGCTGGTGGCTGAAAGATATTATCATGCTCTTAAGCTTTTACCATTTGGTAAATGGTACTTCTATTTTTTAGTATAGTCTAACCTGAAACAAGAAGGGCAAACTGCCCACCCACCTTCAACGTGGGCTCAAAAATGATGGTTGGGTGCAGATTTTAGAAATGTTTGAGGTGGAATCACCTGAGTGATTCCACGCTTGGAAGGCCAAATCGTAGCAAATGCTTGGGGACTAGCAAGGTGGTTGGCCCCATTAGGGACCACAAACTGCAAAACAGGGTCTGAGCTATAAATGGCCAACCCTTCCACCAATTCTTGGTGGAGCACAGCAGGAGGGAGGTGGGTGGGTAAACCCAAAAACTGCACCACAAGAGTGGTTTCAGTTGGCAAACAGGTTCAAGTGGTAGGCAAAGGTGTTTATTTAAATAAAAGCAGTATGGTCACTGCCATTGCTGCATCAGCTTCACTAGTGAAGCCTAAATTGAAGTACCCCTTATAGGGGCAAAATTGATGAAGCCCACAGGCTTCATCATCGCCAAAACTTCTTTGATGATTTTTTTGTCTGCATATGGGAATAATGCGCCATACTCAATGTGAAGGCCGAAGTGCATGTTGCTCTGAGGAAGCACCAGGGGGCTTCGTGGCACTGGCTGGGTTCATGCCAGATGGTTGGCGAGGTCCTTTGGTGGGACAAATTGCCCTACTGAATTGGGAGGGCTGGACCCTATCTGTGACCGTTTGGGTGCTGAGCGAAAGATGCTCAACAGTGCCGGCCCACTTCCCCAGGTGGGAACAGCGGCCAGTGCCAAAGCAGGCAACTAGGATGTTGGCTGCTGGCAACTTGACATCGAAATAAATTTAAAATTTATTCACTGACTAGCAGCCAAAAACGATGATTTCAATGCTATCAATTTCAGCATTTGAAATGAAATACCAGGTGAAGTGACAACATATAAGTCCATTGATACTATAATGAATCAAGATGAAGTTGTCGATTATCCAACTGAATTCTTGAATTCACTTGATTTGCCAGATATGCTGCCGCATGTTTTAACATTGAAAATTGGCATGCCTATCATTCTTCTCCGAAACATCAATCCACCACAGCTTTGCAACGTTACCAGGCTTTCAGTGAAAAAGATGAACAATATCATTGAAGCTACAATCTTAAATGGAAAATTTAAAGGAGAAGATGTACTGTTGCCACGCATCCCAATGATTCCAACAGATATGCCATTTAAATTCAGACGTTTGCAGTTTCCAGTGCGACTCGCATTTGCAATGACCATCAACAAAGCACAGGGACAATCGCTACAAGTGTGTGGACTAAATTTGAAAAATCCGTGCTTCTCACATGGACAGCTGTATGTGGCCTGCTCACTCGTCGGAAAACCTTCTGATTTATTCATGTACTAGCCGATTTACTCGTGCTTCGCTAAGGTGTCTATAAAATTTCAGATTTTCAATTTATTAATTTAGATTTTATATTATAGATAAACATAACCACTCAGCCAAATCTAATTGCTCAATCGAATCAACCAAAAACCACCAACCACTCAGGTAAGCCTAACTGAACTTATCAAAACAACCAATAACTAATCACCCCTCAAAACTAAACTATGTCCTATCGATTCGACCAAAAGCCATTAACCACTCGACCAAACAGAATAAATCTATCGAATCAATCAAATAACACCAAACTGCTACCCGAAACATCTCTCTATATTTAAAATCATTGTGTACGTGACATCTTCCAAACTACTAAAATCAACTTCTACTTAACTTGCCAAAAGTATTTTATTAATTAGGTGAACCAAATTAGGCAGTTTTTTAAAATTTATAAACCTAACATCCAGATACCGGTGCTTCGCTACAGTATTTAGTTTATCAGATGATGGTAAGCTCACATTGTAGCCTATATGCTGTGCCAACACTACTATTGAGCCACTCGGACTAACAGCTTCACTGTTGCCCTCGTGGCTGGTGAGCTGATTATCCTAATTACTTAATTTACTTAAAACTCTAATACTGATTTTTGTTTAGTCTCAGGTGAGTAATTTGGTGAATTTATTAATACCAGCATACAACGCCATTTTCATTTTGTTCCTTTTTTTGTTTCTGTCATGTATCAGAGATGGCGTTGTATACGGATTTTAATTTTTTGTGATTTTCTTACTTTTCCAATGCGTGAGGAAACTTCTCGAGGCCTAGACGAACAAAAAAATTCATCGAAATCAGTCAATCCGTTCTCGAGATATCATCAAAAAAGCTGTTCCATACAAAATGTATGAGAAAATGAATTTTCTTCATAAATTTTTTTTTCGTTAATTTTTCCCATGTTTTAATAGTTATTCTGCTATTCGGGGCAGAGACAAATCCAACAAATCAAAGATCATAAAAATTGGTCCAGCCGTTCTTGAGTTATAAATGGTGTAACTAACCCAACTTTGTTTTATATATATAGATTTAGAGGGAGGATACCCAAGTGGTAGAATAGAGACCTCTACCGCTGCCTCCCCAAGTTTGATTCCGGTACTGGAACTTTGGGTAGGGGATAATTATGACTGTGTTGGCGTTGCGCACCAATGCCCTGAACCAAGATAGCAAATAGCAAAGGTGGTCCATGGAGTTCCTGGCCTATCATACGCTGCGCATGGAGGTTTTCCAGATTTTATCCTCCTTTCCCATTAATTTGAATCCCCTTCATCCTTCATTGGTGTGGTATCATCCTCAGGCCAGCCCACCTCAAATAAAATATAAAAATTTATTAAATTTATTTGAGGCACGCTGACTAGGGGATAGACATTGCCAATAAAACACAATAAACCCACACCACCAGGTGACAAAACAAAGCAAAAAAAAACCTCTCACCAGGCAGGTAGTGGAGACTGCTAGCCCACCATGGCAGAGGGGGAGGGAGGGTCAGGTGGTTTTTCTACAGGCTCAGCAAGTTGGGAAGAATCACAGTTGTTGTAAAGCAGATAAGCGCAGAGAGCCATGGCATTGGTGTATCAGCATGGTGGGATAGAGATAGGTAAAATATTGGTTACTTGCCTCAAGATCAGCTTGGAAGACAGCCTCCATTAACTCTGCCACATGATGCTCTACTTGGATGTGGGCATCTGGGAGTTGGGTCAAGCTGGCAAGCATTTGATGGGTAGTTTTAGAGGCTGGTTTGAATTCAGCTAGTCTTGCCACATGCATGACAGCAGTTTTGGTGACATCCAGCAATTTAGAGATTTCCTCCTGTGCCACTTCAGAAAAATCAGGGGGAAGTTGATTGTGCTCAGCCCTTTACAAAACTGAGCTATTGATTGGGCCACTGCTTTGCAGAGCTAGCTGCAAAGGGGTGAGGCCACCGCTGCAATGGCAAGCTAGTGGTCACTTTGGTATGGGGCAGCATTGAGTTTAGGAGCATATCATTTGGGGGAGAGGGATTTGTCAAAATCCAAATTGTAAAAGTCATCCCAATCATAATCAATTGGGCTTTCTTCACCAGTTTCAGCACCCTTATTCATGAGAATTCCACATGTCTCATCAACCTCATCCAATAGCTCCCAAGGGTTCTGGTTTATGTGGATGGTGGATGGAGAATTTGGGAGGGTAGGATTTGATAGGGGTGCTTGGGTGCAAATGGTGGTCCAAGCCTGACTCTGATTGGGCAGTTGGTGCCCAGGGTGGGGATTGTGGCTGGAGGATTTGGAGGGGGCTGACTTCCCACATTGGGTCAACATGCAAGAATGTTGGGCAGGAGGGGGCAACAAAATGCCCCATTCAGATGATGCCAAAATGGGTTCAGAAATTGAACTGAGGGAATTGGCATGGGGCAGGACTGTTTAGTGTAGTTAAGAGCAAAACAAATGGGGCAAATCATTCAACTACAGTTGACACAGGCCCAAAAGAAATGCTCAGGTGCTGCAGCGATGCAAGCATGTGGGGGGATTTGTTGTGTGATGGTAGGGTGGTGGAGAATAATAGTGGCAGTGGCGCGAGGGCCCACAAGGTGCTCCATGCCAGAAGGAACAGCAAAGACCAAGTTGGGCTGAGTGCCATAAGGCAAAAGCCCAGTCATCAACTTGCCGTAAAGAATTTGGGGCAGGAGATGCAAAGGGAGGTTGGCAAATGACACCACTAGAGTGGTGTCATCAGGGAGATGAGTTCAGGTGGTGGGAATGGGGGTATTTTTATAAATGAGTGGAGTCAATGCCACCGCTACAGCATCTGCTTCCGTTGGGAAGCCTATGTCAAAATATCCCTTATAAGGGTGGAAATCAATGAAGCCAGCTGGTGCAAAGGCAGCGGTGGCAAGTTCAATAATTGCCTTGTTGGCATATGGGAATAAATGCCCATAGTTGACATGGAGGCAATAACAGATGGTGGATTTGGGTAGGGCAAGAGGATGGGGGCAAGTTGAGTGGATGCATGCAAGGTGAAGCGCTAAGTTTCATGGGGGGACAAATTGGCCAGTAGAGTTTGATAGACTATCTGAGCCCATCCAACTTCATTTCCCTGCCGGGCGGAAAATGCTGGGAGGTGGATCACCACTATCCCACACTAGAGCAGCAGGCAGCAGATCTGCTGACATCAAATGGGAAAAGGTTGTGGCCAGGTGGCGGTGGATAAAATTAAACTTTTATATAAATTTGCTCAAAAGTGAGTTTGAGTGAAAAGAAAAGCCTAAAATATAAAAATTTAATTTAGAAAAAAACATTTATACAAAATTAATTTAAAAACTCAATAAAACTAAATTTTGAATTTTTGATGTATCTGCAGCTTCATTTAAGATTATGGAGTAGGCAAGGGATTTTATACTCAATTTTAACTACAAAAATTACTATGATTTTAAAAATTTATTTATATAAGCTAATTTCCATCATATATCCTAAACCATATAAGCATGAATATAAAACTTTGGAATGAAGGACCTTCTTAGTTCATTGATACCTGCTAAGTAGCTTTTCATGAATTTATTCTACTTTTTATATCTAATATCTGGTTTTATTAAGTAATAGGTATCTAGAGGAGTGGTAGCATAGTGGGGTGGTTCCTACTCCACTCTGGGTTGGGTTTTGATTGAAACAGATTCAAAACCAGCACAGGCTAAAAAAACTTGGTGTGGTATATTTGTTCCCAAGGTTGACCCACCTCATTTACTCTTAAGTTATAGGTATCTATTGTAAATATAAATTTGTAAATTATTTTTATATTTTATTTGAGGTGGGCCAACCTGGGGATGATAACGCACCAATTAAAGGAAATTGAATGAATGGGAAAGGAGGATAAAATCTGAAAAACCTCCATGCATGGCATATGATAGACTAGGAACTCCATGGACCGCCTTTGCTATTCACTATCTTGGTTCAGGGCATTAGTGCGCAACGCCAACACAGTCATAATTGTCCCCTACCCAAAGTTCCAGTACTGGAATCAAACTTGGGGAGGCAGCGATAGAGGTCCCTACTCTACCACTTGGGTATCCTCCCCTTAAATTTGTAAATTATATCAAAAAATTATTTCTCCCAAATTAAAGACTTTTAAACAAAGTTGATATGTATATACCTCTTGAGTGTTAAGTTCTCAAGTAAGTAGGGGTCTTAAATTTGAAATTTCTAACTAAATATATATAAAAAACTTTAAATTAATATATAAGAGCTAATTTTTCTTATCTTATACATCACATAAGCTAGAAATTTGAGATCTAATATTGCAGTTATTATTTTATAAGCACTTACTACAATCTCTATAGTAAGCTAGATGAATTATTCATTCTATAGCCAGTGTCATAGTCAAATGACATAATAGTGAGGACCAACCCCAAGGACAAGGCTGGGCGCCAGGAGGCCCAGAAGGTGAAGCTTCAGGCTCTCCCTAACCTCAGGCACACACTAGACCAACGCTGGGTACAAGCTAAATATGCTCAGGTTGGTACTAGTGAGGTGCCAACGCCCAGCCCCTCACGTCAGCCCAGGCGTTAAAATGGACAGTTTATGTAATGAATGCAGATGGTTCAATTTGGTTAGTCAAGGAATGGGGTTTCAAAACATGTTCCATTTACAAAATCACACATTCAGGTCAAGTCCAACTTAAATCAATTACATGAGTGAAGTCAGTTTTGGCATATTCTACCAATCTGGATGGTAGTGTTTGCCTATTGGTGGGTCAGTGCTTGGGCCCACTTCAGCAAACCCTGTATTTCCCTGACATAGTTTAATTTTGTTTCCCATGACCAACACTCCCTGTTGGTCAACTTCCAAATAAACATTTTCCTGTTTTACATTTTATTTTATGATATTTTGAACACTTTTGTGCATGAACATCTTTGAGGAGGTCTCACGCTCCATTAACCTTGCCATTTTAAATACACTCAAGCTATCCCCTAGTGCACCATTGGTCTGCCCAGGTTCCCTCCAACCTAGGTCACTTAACCCCTTCCTCTTTATGCACCGCATCACTTTTTGGTGGGTTATTTATTATAAAACTCGCACTTCTCTGGCTAAGTTTTTATTGCTCCAGCACCCTTTGCTGGGCTCTAATAACTTTTTTACTAACAGCTAGTTCCCTGGCGTTGGCCTTGTGTGCCATGCACTACCACACTGGGAACAGGAGAGTTATGAGTACTCTCCTTACATTAGTCAACCCTTTTAAATCTATGTGCATAAACTTTTTCTGTGTGGAACTTTTCCAAAGTGGAAACGGTGGGCGCCAGCTGTGGGTTTCAGCTGTGGTTAGCTGCACCACTGTCCTCCCTTTTTCCTGAAGGGTAGAGTTACTTGGCGTTATCATGGTTGCCTCCAACTGGAAAGTATCCACCCTTCATGCTTATACCTGGTGGATACGGATGCTTCAAGGTCCAAAGTTGTGATTCCCTGACTTTCCACCAAAATTATCAATTTCAAATTTAACAAATGAGTTTTACATCAGCAGTGTACTCAGAAGATGCTGGTAAAATCAGCACAGATGGGCCTGGGGGTGTTGGCCTTGGATAACGTCAGGCCTTTCATTTCAGTTGGGGGAATAGGGTCATTCACATCTAAAAACGCAACTTATGACAAAAATCTTATCCAAACCTCTGATCCATTTATTAGATTTTATAGCCTGGATGAGAACCCTATTCCAGTATATCAAATAACTCCTGAGAACCCTCTTTTGATCCCTACCATGATCTGTGGCACTCAGGAAGTGAAGAAAGAACTTCGTTTCAAATATGATAAAGTATATGCACCTGCAGAAGAAATGGTGGGGTATGTGGCCTCAGTAGTAAGAGTGGCCAATTATCTCTCCCCTTCTATAATTCCAAAACATACCCTGTAGGCTTGCTAAAGCCAGAGGATGAGTTTTTTGGTGATGATCTGGCGCTGTCTGTTGTTAATCAAGACCATTTGGGGTTTTTTCTACTGTCTGCTACCCTTTCATCTCCTTTAGAATAATTCAGCACCACTGTACTGGTGGATACTGGCACCTCTAATAACTTTATGGACCAAAGCCTAGCTGACTACCTTGAGCTGAGTTACTTGCCAGGTGGTATGGTTAGGGGAGGGGCGTCCCAAGGTATTCCCACTCTGAATATTATGGGGACAGTGGACTATCAGGTTGGAAAGTACCCCTTATCCAATCACTTTCAGGCTGTCAAAAACCTCGTGTTCCCTATCATTTTGGGAGTGGAGTGGTGGCGGAAGTTTGACGTTAAAACCAACTTGAAAGACAATACCCTTTCTCTAACATTGAAGAATGGTCGCACCCTAGTTGTTCCTTTGTCTAAAGCTGACGCTCAGGGTGCCTTGCCCTTCTGGCCCTACCTTCACCCTTTTAACCTTGCCCCTTTGCTGAAGCCCTCAGGGTAAGTTCCTATACCTTCTTGTTTGGAGGGGTTGGAATCCTCTTTTGATGCAGCATCTGTTAGCGCACTCCCTGAGCACTCTGAGTTTGATTGTGACTTCAAGCTCACTGTGGATCTGGTGCGTATATCTTTCCCCATTTACCCATTGACTGTCTGTGAGGAAGAGGTGTTGGATGTGTGGGTGAAGGATCAGTTGGCCAAAGGTGCAATTTTTCAGCGTACCTCCCCTCTCTGCTCCCCACTTCTCTTTGTTAAGAAGTCTGATGGTATTCTACACCCATGCATAGACTATGAGAACCTCAATAATGTCATTGTACTGGATCTACATCTCATCCCTTTAGATTCTCTGATTGCACATTATGTGGAGAAGGCTGAGGTCTTCTCCAAGCTGGATTGCCTCAATGCGTTCAATCAAATTCGGATTAAAAAAGAGCAATAGTGGTTAACCGCATTCCATACCAGAAAAGGGATCTTCCAGTTTTGGGTCATGCCCTTTGGGATTAAGAATGCCCCTGCTATATTTCAATGTCACATTGATGCAGGGTTGGGGGACTTGTTGGGGTATGTGCGGTTTCCTACATGGATGATATCCTGGTGTTTTCTTCTGATCTGGAGTCCCATGCAGTTCACCTTCAGCAAGTGGTGGGGAGGTTAAAGGCAGCCTTACGCTGAAAATTAGCAAATGTGAATTTTTTAAGTCCCAGATTACTTTTCTGGGCAACGTCATGTTTGATCAAGGACACATGATAACTCCAGACAAGGAGAAGGCTATTCATGAGTGGCTCACCCCTACTTCAGTAAAAGAATTGAGAAGTTTTTGAGGATGTGTACGTTTCTTAAGAAGTTCACATCCAATCTTTCTGAGGTGGCAGCTCCCTTATACAAGGCTATCAGTGCCAAGGTGCTTCAGTGATCCTCTGTTTTGGAGGATGCTTTCCAAGAAGTGAAGTGCACACTGTTGTCCTTGTCTTTCCTTCTCCATATCGACCTTTCAAAAGAGTTCATTGTGTCTACTGATGCCTCCAACTTCGCCATAGCAGCTGCCTTGTTACAAGTAGGCAAAGATGGGATAGAGCATCTGGTGGGATATTTTCTAGGAAAATGTCTCTGCCTGAGTTGAATTACGCCGTTTATGACAAGGAGTTACTGGCAGTGGTGGAGGCGCTGACTTACTGGCGTCACCACTTGCATGGCTCATCCCAACCTTTCTGGGTACATACAGACCACTGTGCCTTGCTGTACTGCCGCGCCCCTCATGTTCTAACCCCACGGCAGACCCGTTGGCATGAGACCCTTGCCTAATTTGCATTTTCTTATGAGTTCACCAAGGGCAAGGAGAATGGGTTGGCAGATGCTTTTAGTTGCAATCCTGCATTAGCTTCTGATACAAAGGAGGTAGAGGTTCCTAACACCCAGTTGATAGTTCCTTCATATAAAATTCTGTCTCAACTTCCCTCTCCCTGGCCAACAGGCCAGCGCTTGCACCTCTGGAAAAACGTGGAGGAACATGGTATGTTCAGAAAGGATGTCCTTTCTCAGCCGCTATCAGCCAAATATCCTATGGTACTTGCTAAGAGCGCTTTAAGTCAAGAGGACCTATCCAGGGGTTAATATGTAAAGGATGAGATGGTGTGGTTTCAGCGGCGCCTTTGGGTACCTGCTGGATTACTGCACCTGTAAATCATCCAGGACCTTTATGATGGACTCATCATTGATCATCCTGAGAAAGCAAAAACCTTGGAATTGTTATGTCACACCTACAATTTGAAGGGCTTGCCTGCTCAGGTGGGGCGGTATTGTAAGGAGTGTTTGATCTGCAACCAAGTGAAGCTAAATTGGCAATCTTTAGTGGGGTTGTTAAATCCAGTCCATAAAACTGAAGGGCCCTGGACATCTCTATCAGTGGATTTCATTGTGGAACTACCTGTCTCTGATGGTTATGATTCCATCATGGTGGTGGTGGACCGTTTTACAAAGTTCGCCCATTTCATTCCTTGCAGAACTACAATAACCGCATCTGAGATGGCTAGGCTCTTCGTCACACATGTGTTTTCACTCCATGGGGTTTCTCAAGAGATTATCACTGACCAGGGACCCCAATTTACCTCCGTTTTTTAGAAAGAGTTGTGTAAGACTCTTCAGACTCACCCTTGCCGTTCAACTGCCTATCACCCCCAATCAGATGGGCAGACAGAGTGAGTGAACCAGTGCTTGGAACATTTTCTGCGGTGTTACACTGCCGTGGATCATTCAGATTGTGTTTCTCACCTCCCTATGGCCCAATTTAGTTACAACAACACTATGCATTCTTCTATCAGTTGTTCCCCTTTTTTCGCCAACCATGGCTTTAACCTCACCTTTAACATGGAGCCCAGATGTGGTTCTAAGGTTGAAGCGGTGGTCGACTTTGCCAAGACTATCAAGAAGGTCCATCAAGGGGTTTCCACAAGTTTGGAGGCGGCAATGAAAGTGTATAAGGAAAATGCTGATAGTAAAACCAAGTAGGTCCCATGTATAAGGAAGGGGATCTTATGATGCTTGATGCTTGTAACATCTCTATCAAGCAGCCATGCAAGAAGCTGGGACCAAAGAGGATTGGCCCCTACCTCATTGTTAGAAAGGTGGGCCATGCCTCCTACTAGCTAGATATTCCCTCTTCATTTTGGATCTTCTCTGTCTTCCATGAAAGCAAATTGACGTTGTTTGAGGGCTCCCCACCAAAAAGTCCAGAGGCCTATCTTGTGGATGGGGCGCCAGAGTGGGAAGTGGAAGAAATAGTTGCCTCCCGCAGCATTAAACGAAAGCTTGAGTACTTGGTATCCTGAAAGGGTTTTGACGCTGCAGAGAACAGTTGGGTTCCAGCGCACAAGTGTGTGAAAGCCCAAGATCTGATTGAAGCCTTCCACAAGCGTTTCCCCCAGGCTGCTGAATCTCAACCCAAACCAACCATTGCCACCGTGAAGTTAGCATCAGCCCACAAGAACTTTTCTCTTGCTCAAGCCCCTAGAGGGGTCAAGCCCCATCAGGAGGAGAGGGTAATGTCAAGTCAAATGACATAGTGAGAACCAACCCCAAGGATAAGGCTGGGCGCCAGGAGGCCCAGAAGGTGAAGCTTCAGGCTCTCCCTGACCTCAGGCACACACTAGACCAACGCTGGGTACAAGCTAAATATTCCCAGGTTGGTACTAGTGAGGCGCCTAACGCCCAGCCCCTCACGTCAGCCAGGCGTTAAAATGAACAGTTTATGTAATGAATGCAGATGGTTCAATTTGGTTAGTCAAGGAACGGGGTTTTGAAACATGTTCCATTTACAAGATCACACATTCAGGTCAAGTCCAACTTAAATTAATTACATGAGTGAAGTCAGTTTTGGCATATTCTACCAATCTGGATGGTAGTGTTTGCCTATTGGTGGGTCAGTGCTTGGGCCCACTTCAGCAAACCCTGTATTTCCCTGACATAGTTTAATTTTGTTTCCCATGATCAACACTCCCCTGTTGGTCAACTTCCAAATAAACATTTTCCTGTTTTACATTTTATTTTATGATATTTTGAACACTCCTGTGCGCAAACCTCTTTGAGGAGGTCTCACGCTCCATTAACCTTGCCATTTTAAATACACTCAAGCTATCCCCTAGTGCACCATTGGTTTGCCCAGGTTCTCTCCAACCTGGGTCACTTAACCCCTTCCTCTTTGTGCACTGCATCACTTTTGGTGGGTTATCTATTATAAAACTTGCACTTCTCTGGCTAAGTTGTTATTGCTCCAGCACCCTTTGCTGGGCTCTAATAACTTTTGTACTAACAGCTAATTCCCTGGCTTTAGCCTTGTGCACCATGCACTACCGCACTGGGAACAGGAGAGTTATAGACACTCTCTTACAGCAGGTGATGAGTATTTTTACTGATAATGTCTCTGTAATAATTGGGAATATCTCAGTTCCCAAATTCCATAAAGTAAAATAAAATTGGTACACTGACAGTACCAAAATACATCAATATCAAGTAGGTAGATAGATTTGGTGCACTGACAGTGTAAGTCTTGATACCCAACCTCTTGGGTTAGATTGGGAAAAGTTCCCTTTTAGGAAGAAGAAGGGACCTAATAGCCCTGTGGAGCCCTTGGCTCAATTGGGGGACTTGGGCCATGTAGTGAATAAACGTTGGGTCACTGCATTGGCACCAAAAGACCCCACCACAGTTCCATTTGGCTGCTTCTAAATTGATTTGGAAGATAACAGAGGTGTCAGGCAGATGGCAAGTAGAAAATAGACTGGCCTACCAGCCTGAATGCTGGAGCATCCAAGTGGTGGACCAGAATGCCAGGGGCACTGCTGCTGGTATGATGGATATGGAACTGGAAGGGAACTTAAATCTCAACCAAAAAAATGGAAATTTGGGGGAGGGTATTTTTATTAGGAAATTTAAGGGAAGAGAATTGACCAACAATTTTCTCAGGGCGATGCACCCGATTAAATATTCATCAATTTTAGGGAGGGAAAATAAGTCAGGGTTGGGTTCCACAAATTTGACCTAAGTGGTGAACTATTTGGGAATATGCGGGTTAGTTCCCTAGGGACCAACATTGCAAAATTCAGCAACGAGCTGAGTTTTGGTCAGTTCAACCTAAGAGGTGAACTATTTGGGAATAGGAGGGGGAAGATTTTTGATCATTGTGTAAACAGAATTTGCAACTGTTGGGTGTTCTGACTGATAGCTCAGCCTTCATACCTTTTCAACCATTTGAAATCTGAGTATCCAGCTGATTGCCACTCAAATTAGTTGCAATTAATTCCATTTTGGTGATCTCAGCGCAGATTTTAATAATTCATTGTGATAGTTCTGCTGAGGAGAGTGCAAGTACCAAAAGTGGGATCCAAAGCTGAAGGACCATTTTCCAGCACTCATCTACCATGTGAGTGAGATCACCCTGGGTAACGGGGGTGTGGCCATCCTATTTGGTATTTTCTTGCTCAGGAACAGAAGGTTGGCCCAATTAACGCCCAGCGGATGTTCCTTGGGACTTACAAGAGGTCTGCAATGAGGTAATGCAGGCTAGAGGCCTTCCACAGCAGCTTTCACCCCCTTTGAGCCCCACTCCACCATCCTTTATGTCTTTAGGTTATAAGAAAATAAGCCCCAAAATTCAAAAAAGGGCTCCCAAGTCAGGAAACTGGGTTTGGGACATGGAATCTGAAATTCCAGGTCTGGGAAAGCCAATCTGAGTCAGAAATTTGCTTCCAGGAAAATTAAAAAAATCTTTTAAAATTTCATTAAATTTGACCCTGGTGGAACCCAATTTAGCTGCACCTTCCATCCGGGTTAATTGCTTATGTTTAGATTGGTGAGGGTCCCTACCTGGCAGATCCAACGCTTATGGTGCCAAAGCTTTGGTGACCTGTGCATAAGTGGATGACGAGGCCCTGAACCCCAATAGAATACCCTCAAGTATGTCAGCCATTGCTGCCAAAGAAAACATATTCAAGGCCCCATTTTCCCCTCATCCCATATATAAGACAACTATCTCTGTAAAGAGTAGTTGTCAGTCCATTCCTTACCCTAAATTAAATAAAGCTTTTTA
Source organism: Massospora cicadina (assembly GCA_022478985.1). Classification (NCBI taxonomy): domain Eukaryota; kingdom Fungi; phylum Entomophthoromycota; class Entomophthoromycetes; order Entomophthorales; family Entomophthoraceae; genus Massospora; species Massospora cicadina. Next base: position 42,984 of record JAKSZP010012148.1, on the reverse strand, counting down.
CCCAAAAACCACTCCATGAGCTCCGCCACTTATTCACAATACTTTTGATTAACCTAGCAACATACGCAGCTTTCTGCGTCCTAGGGCCAAAGGTCATGGAATGAGCTCTCCAAGTCATCAATCCGGTGACCCAATGAGCGGGGATTGTGATCCAAGAACTCACCACCAGCCTTTGATGCCTATCTGCCACTCTGGGAGAGTCATCAGATCCCCCAAACTCTTCTCAACCTGGTTTTTATTCAGCACCTGGTGGACCCACTTCAGGATCACCTCATACTCTGTAAACTAGTGGGAGAAAACAACCCAACTTGCATCGCCGATTCTATAGTAATTTGGCACAATTTGGCAAAATTGAGGCCATGTCTGCTAATTGCAATTCTCTGTATGGAGGTGGGGACATGCTGTTCACACAATTGTGGGGTGAAAACCAGGTGCCAAACAATCCAGACCATTTTGCTAAGGGTCAATCTGACCCAAATTTAATAACAAAATTGATCCACCGCACTGGTGATGCCCCCAACCTTCATACCCAATCCAAGGACTCCCAAGGGGTGCAAGATGAGGCCCAAGGCCTCCTGGGGGTCAGATTGATTTGATTCAATTCAATTTGCAAACCCAATTATCATTTTTTAATTTTTGAAAATTTATATGATTTACAAAATTTTTTAAATGATGAAACAGTCCAAAATGGGTGGAATGATAACTCCAAAGGTCAACAACTGCAATACCAAGAGGATTGGTCATCCTCTTTGCCTCCTCCATCCTTGGGGATGCCCCAGCAAGACCCGTGGTTGCCCCCATTGCAGCCATTTGGTTTGTTATGGGGGCCTTTGGTATGTTTATTAACATTTATTTCCTTTACCAGAACAATAGGGGATCCACACTGCATTTACTCAGAACTGCTATGCCTTGGCATTCTGGGCTTTCCACTGGGTTGTTACACACCCATGTTGGAAGCCCAGTCTTACTCTAATCAGCAGATTCCATGACAGACAGTGACAACCTACCAACATTGAGTTAGTTTGCATGATTGTTTAGTGGTTGGTCTGATCCAACCATTTAAAGACTCAATGCTGGAAGCTCAGAAGATGAACAGGTAAGTGAGGTATGCAAATCCCAAAACAAACTTCATTTTCATTCACAACTAAAAAGTGGCCTGCCAAACAGAGCTTGTCTGAGGAGCAACTGTAAATGTTCCTCAGAAAGGGACTCAAGTGATAGAATTCTGAAGTTAGCTTCAGAATTGGTGGCACAACCTTTTTATGTTTGTCCTCCAGAGGCTTCACCTAAACCATCAATTAGGCTCATATGAGCCTAATCAATAGTCCAGTTGAGGCACAACCTATTTCCCAAACTTGACCAAAAATTTAAAATCTTTTTAATGATTCAACTAAGATTTGAAAAATCTGAACCTGAGTCAAAATGCAACAGCTGAGACAAACTCAAGTGTTAGAATATCCTCCACTAGAGAAGGGCCCCACTCCAAAGAGGTGCCCCACAGAGGGAGGCTGCCACCACAAGGGCCTCCTGGGGCAAGTTACCATGAGCTCCATAAAAATAAGCCTGAAGAAAGACTGGGTCTTTCATGGGAAAAAGATAAATGGCAAGGGAAAATCAGAACTGGGCTTCCAGAATCAGCCACTTGGCACAAGGAAGAATGCCCAGTGATTGGCTATGGTGTACCCCCTCCCATGCTCCAGTTGGTGATAATCTTTCCATCCTGACCAGGAAGGCACTTTCTCTAACTGAAGCACATAAAAGGCATGCAGTCCAGTTTGGCTAGATGATCATTCCCTTTCTGAGTGGATTGTCCATTGGTGAGGGAGCCCTGCTGGGACAAGTCCCCTCAGTGCCAACCAAATCCCAGTTGGGTGGGAGGCCCAACCTGTATTTTCAGCTGAGGATCACCTTAGGTCTATGGTTGGCTATCAGTCACTGGCTCCCTGCCAGTGCTGGTTCCTTGACAACCATGGGCCTGGGTGGCCACAAAGGTCAGCCAAACTGGGGATTGGTGGCATGCAGATGCGCATTGACTTTGAAACTATGTAATAAATGAGAATATCCCAGTTACTAAATGCTGTAAATAATAAAATAGATTTGGTACTCCAACAGCACCAAATTATACCATCAAGTAGATAGATAAATTTAGCGTACTGACAGCACCAAAGTATACCTACATAGAGTTAGTTTACAAAATTTATTTTTGGTTGATCTAATGTAACCACACAAAAACTCCTTGATGCTGGAAGCCCAAAAAAAGATGAACAGTTAAGTGAGGTATGCAAACTCAAAAATAAACTCCATTTTTTATTCATGACTAAAAAGGAGCCCACTGAACAGAGCTTGTCTGAGGAGTAACTGACAATGCTCCTCATGGAAAGACTCAAGGGGTAAAATTCTGAAGTGAGCTTTGGAATTAGCAGTACAACCTTTTTACAGTTACCCTTTAGGGGCCTCACCTGAACTATTGATTAGGCTCATATGAGCCTAATCAATAATCTAGGTGAGGCACAATGCAGTTTCAAACTTGGCTAAAAACCAAGATAATTTAAATGATTTGTTTTGGATTTGGAAAATCTGAACCAGAGTAAAAATACAACAACTGATACAAACTCTATTGTTACAGTTTCAGCTAAAAGTTTGGTTTTATTTAATTGATTCAATAGGTTTAATAGGTTTGCTATACAAGGGTGTTTAGCTTAATGGGTATATCCTAATACCAATTTGCTGCAGATATGGTTCAGAATAGTTTAAAACCTATAGTAGTTAAGATAACTTATTTCTTCCCTTACCCTCTTATTATTTCATATAAAAATAAATAAAATATGGGGATAAAAAAATGAAAATAGGGTGGTTGCCTAGCAGGGTGAAACCTGTTAACACTCTTTTACAGGTTTGGTTTATAATAGGTTTGAAACTTATACAATCTAGGATGAAATATTATTTCCTCCTATCCCCTCTTAATATTATCTTATTTTATAAAAATTAAATAAAGATATAGATATTAAAATAAAGATAAGGTGGTTGCCTATCAGTGTATTTCTGTTAACACTAAATATTTACTTAAAAATAGTTTTTAAGTGATTATAGTTATTTGGTTGATTTTATAGGTTCAATTGTTTTGGCCAAGTAGTTGATGGTTATTTATAATATAAAATTTAAAACAATTAATTCAACACATCTGATAATCGTAAACACTGTAGCAAAGCACAGGAATTTGGCTGCTAGTTGATAATATATCTTATCATCTCAAAAACTGTCATGTACTCTTATAAACAGTTCAACATTTTTTTATTCAAGGTGGGTTGACCTTGGGACAAATATACCACACCAGGAATATTTTCTAGCCAGTACATGTTTCAAACTCAAAACCTGTACTAGGGGTGGAAGCAGTTTTACCCGCTGGGCTAACCACCCTTGACAGCTTGACATTTAATACCTTTAAAAATTAAATAACTTAAGCCATAGTTTAAAATTTTTAAATATTCCTTTATGAAAAAGTTAGTCTGCTAATCTTAGGATTGAATTTTAACTAGCTAAGATCAAATTTTATTTTTGTATTGACAATAGTTTGGTGCAAATTAAAATATAAGTTTAAGCCTTTATTGTGACAATCACTTTTAATTGCTTAAATATTGTGACAATCGTTTTTAATTGTCTAAAGTTAGTTTCTCAACCTATTATTAGCATTTGATCAGCCTTCTTCAAAGTATCTATAATAGCAGTATTACCTTTTTACCAGCTCTAATTAAGTTACTTTCAGCTTAAAAATCTTCTGGCTCGATGTTTTCAACTTCACCTTCATATTTAGATTTTAGAGAATTTAGCAAATCGGCTAGCTCTTTTGGTTCAAAGTCACTGTCTTGGAGCAATAAAACTGCAGCCTTTCCTAGCTAACCATTTAACCAAAGCTATTGTTAGTTACGTTAGCCTTAGATTCTTTCCGATTTCTCATAAGCCGGACCTCCAACTCGTCTATATTAGATTGGGTGATATCCGTTATCTAAAAATTAAAATTTAAATTAAGATAACCTTTTCTGATATTTTTTGAGCCTCTTCAATTATTTCTTCTTGTAGATCATTTGCATAGCCATCTTTATTCCTTTTATTATAGCAATCATTTAGGCCATTAGTTACCATAGTTTTTTAAATATGTATATCCCTCTTTTGCGACATGAGTATATGAGAGGGAACTTTTGCCTTCAATTAATTCCTCCTGAAGTCATAAAAGCATGTTGTGATATCAGTTACCACAACGTTCATAGAAATAACGTTTACTCCTGGATATACTTTCATATACACTGGAAGTTCTTGAAATGAGTAGAAAAAAAGACAAATGACTTTATGTTAAGAAAAAATCGTATATCTTTACATCTTTTTTTAGGAGGTATTCGCATATTGAAAACGAAATTGCTAAACCATCAATAGAAGATGTTCCTGATACAAGTAAGTTGCGGTGTACCATACTACCTCTTCCAAGCTCATCAAAAAACAACGTTGTTTTTGTGCTTATATTTTGTAGCATGTGTGAGGTTCCAACTAGCTCATTGTAAAAGCTCGATCTCTTCTGGTCATTCTCAGTAAACGAGCTGAATCTAGACAAAAGGCAATTTGTCAAGTTTACAAGTGCCAACTCAGCCGGAACGCTATAACGCGTTATTAGACTAATATAAAATTTAGCATACTAAGAGCCAATGTGAGCCATAATAATTATAAGAGCTATAGTTTTAAGATAAGTTGTTTTTCCACTCATGTTTGGGCCAACAACAAAAGTGAGCTTCTTTGAGAGATCTGAATAAACTTCATTTGGAACGAAATTTCTTTTAGAAAGGTTTATTATAGGATGCACGGCACTTTTAAGAACAAGTGACTTTGAGAATCTTGGTTTTGCTTTCATCGGTTTAACCATCAAGTTGCTTACCATAATCATTCTTGATAGCTAAAAAAGCTAAAGCAGTAATGAAATCCAACATTGAAAGTGCTTCAGAAAGTTTATGTAGAATCCCCAAATTTTTCGTAACTTGATCAATTATTTCCTGACATATTCTAAAGGCTAAATATAAAAGTAATAAGTTGTTACTTCTCAGACATTAAGTAGATCTCGTCTATTGAGTCTTTAATTCTTCCGTTAATTTTATCCTATAGTTATAACAAGTTTAGTTTCTTACCAATTCAAGCGTTTTTATAGTTAAAAACTTTGGAGTTTTTCTAATACAGATAAAGATTTCCGGAAGTATTGAGTTTTTCGCGGTATTCTCCAAATTGATTCTGAAACCTTCTCCAAGCCCTTTCTTAATCTTAAAAGGCAGGTTATAGTTTTCTTTGCTTAAGCCATTGATTATAGATGATATACCTGAATAATTATCAACAAGTTCGATTGCATCGTCAATTGATTCTATGTAGGTTCTACGTGCTACAAATGTTTAAATTAAAACTAAAACAGATGACAATATAATATCGAAATTTTTGAGCGTTTTAAACTGGCTGTTCAAAATTCCAAAATAAATTAAATTAGCTAGTGAATCTTGACAAGGGGAAATATTTTATAAATGCCAAGATTAATAATGTTATCCGTGTGTATTGTTTTTTATGGTTTCGAAGTTAAAATTAATAATGATTTTTTTACTAAAGATAAGGCTAGAATTATAATGTCGTCTTTAACACAAAGCGCTTTATACAAAATAATTTAGAATTATGCTTACATCAAAAAGTTAATATATAGCTTTTCTTAGCGCATAAATATATTAGTTAATTTAAAGTAAAAAAAATCAAAATCCCGAATTTTAAAGCCAACTTACCAACATCTAAAAGAGTACAAAGCCCATCCTTTAAAATGTTTAAGTAAAGCAATCATAGAATATACTTTGATAGCAAAACATTTTAAATTTTTAATGTTTGCATTAAGACTGGTGTCCTCAATATCTTTATTTATTCTTGACTTTACAAAGTCACTCATAACTAAGATCCTTTTATCGGACAAGATCTGAAAATTATTTATATATTATAGACTTACAGAATGAATAGATTTCATCAACACATTATCTAATTCTGAAACTAATGGTATAAGATTTTGAGTGGTGTTAATTAGTGCCCTTAGATTTAAAACGTTTCTAAGCTTTGTTTCAAAATATTTCATTGTCGGTGTTCTTTTAGGGAAAACAACTGATGAAAAAAGCAAATTTGTATCTGGAATTTTTGCCAAACAGTTTCTTATTAGGGTAAGTTTCCCTTCTTTCTTAATTAGCTCTTCTATACAGTTTAGTCTCAACTCGATTGAAGCCTTGTCTGAAAGTGGTTGACAAATGTTTAGCCTTAAGAATTGAAGGCCCATTGGTGACATTGTCTGATTCATAATACCCAATAATGTTTCACTGGACTTTGGATTGGTAAGATTTGAAATTAATTCAAGGTTCTCGATAGTCAAAGAATCCATTATCATAGTTCCTTGACATTTGTGAAATTCAAAGTGCAATGTTTCTTGTGGAAAGATAAGGCTTTGTACAATTTCAAAATATCCAAATATCCCACCCACACAAGATAACATATAAAAAGTGTCGGGGGTTGTAACATCATTCAATTTTTTTCTGTCTTCTTCTAAACAGTATCTTTTTATGTATGCGATTCCTTAATTTAAGTCATGTACATAAAATTTTATGTACCCGAGGATTCATTAAAAAATGACCTTGATATTGGTATGAATTCAATTTTTGGAAGTTCGGACTGAATAATTTCAAATATTGTTGAATATGTTTGGCTTTTCTTTTCAGGAATAAGAACCTTGGAAATTTAATGTCGAGCCAATTTTTACTTGATCTACATTATTCAAAACTAGTATTTGCAGTGCTCTTGGAAATGATAGAGTATCAAGAAAATGAGATACGGTAAGTCATTTTAGAATCACCTTACTTGGTAAAGTTTACAGACTGCTGTATTAAGGTCAATTAAAGCTATGCCAACAGTAGTCCCAGAGCCTCTACTGTTCACTAAAGCACCTATACTTCTTTTTTCATTTTCTGCAACTTCTACCACATTTTTATTAACAGCTTTATCCATAGTTCCAAATACGCTACTTTAGTTTACCCTTTTATACAGTGTCACTCTAAAAACGTGCTAAAATTAAGATCTTGTTATACGATAAAATTATGCTTTATATATAAGGTTCATAATTGAAATAAGCTTGTCAAAAACTCTAATAAATAATAACGCCTTAAAAAATGTGCAACGTGAGTTAAAAGTGCTTATCATAATTAATCTGAAATATCATATGTATATGCTTTTTAAACTTTTATTTCCAGCACTATTTATTAATTTTTGATAAAAAATTAACAAAAGTTTAGACTAGTGTTTGAGTGTAGTAGTATCGCTTTAATTAGAATTCCAAACTAGCAGACATCATACTTGTTTATTCAAGATATGAAGCAGACATCATGCTAATTCAGCTAACATCTATTTTTTATCACTAATAAATTCATGTTGATTTAAAAAGTTACCTTGATTTGGATTACAATCATATAGGCATATTATGATACATATAATATGATAGTTGAATATTAAATAATTTAAAGAATTTTATGACAACCAATTTTTAAAATCTAAAGAAAACTAGAATTTACAATTTATACAAGTATCTAAAAACTAAAATTTATATCTGATATTATTGTTTCTTATATAGTTTCCTAAAAACTACCTTCAAATTACTTATCTTTAGATTTTGGACTCTCTGCCTTCCTTTTAAAATAGATAACATAGATAAGTATATAAAATAGTTTCAATTAGAAATATTTTATAGCAATAAAATCTATAGCTATATATTTTTACTTATCATCATATATTTACTATGTATTTTGATATATTTGAGGTATGCTGACCAGGGGACAGACAGTACCAAAACTCAAAAACAAAATAAAATAAACTGATCAAAAAATGACCAGGAAGACAAAAAAAATAAAAAACTAGGTGGGGAGTGGAAACTGCTAACCCACTATGGCTGAGGGTGAGGGGGTTGGGAAGTTTGTCTCCAGATGAGTTCACCACAACTATGTCAAGTTGGTTGGAGAGATAGACTAAAGCAGAGAGCCAGGGCATTGGGGCATCAGCATAGTGTGGGTGGATGGTGGTGTAGTATGAGTTCTCCACCTCTGTAAGTCCTGGAGACTAGCCCCTGCAACTGGATAGAGATCAACACCCCTTCCAGATAAAAAGGGGTTACAAGGCCCCAGTGGACCCTCTGTCACAGCTGAGTCACCTAGCCCATGTGATAGATGAGCGCTGGGTGACTACCCTTCCCCCAAGGATACCACATTCCTATCTATTCCCCCTCCTCAACCCTGGTAAGTTTGATAGAATAAGTCTTCAGGGATATTGCGCACACCAGAGGGCATGGACAGGTCCCTGGGATTCCCCACTCCCCAGTCAAAATATGTCAAAATTTTAGGGAAATAGTATTTTCTAATATCAGAGCCCAGCCTGCAAATTCTAGTCTGGGGGAGCCAGTCCAGACTGGCCAGCACCAGAAATCAGATCAGGATACAACTTGGATCTTGAACCAGGTGCCAAACAACTCAGACCAATTGCCCCAATGCTCTGAAATAGATCCAGGAAGCTCAGATTGTGTGAATAGTCTAATTGAGAGTTCAGTCCAAGTTGCAAACAGCTTGATCCAGGGGACCCTGCCTCCTGGGATAAATCTGGAACACCTGAATCATGAAAACAGGCCAACTCAGATGACCAGGACCTGGATTGGTAGTAATGACTTTGTTTGGTACCAGAAATATGAAAAAATTTGCAAAAGTTTTTGACTTTTTCTAAAATCTTAAGCATCACCCTACCCCTCTGAACCAGCCAACCAAATCCTATTGCCAAACCCTGAATACCCAATCCTATGATAACTTTCCATACAATTTACCCAGTACTTAAGGCAACTGCCCTGCCAGGGGCAGTTGTCAGTTCATTCTCTTATCTTCTGCACTTTATGCTTAATAAAAATTCAAATTCTATATTTCACTTGCTGTGGCCTCCATCCACCTTACCTTTTTTTCTAAAATTCTGCTGATTGATCTGATGAAGCATGCTATCACCCAAGTTCTCATACTGATGTTCACCAACTAAATCATCCAGTTGTTTGACCCTACCATGCGGCAGCAGATTATAAATGTGATAATCCACCTTACCCCTGAAAATGAACCCACTGTTTCATTTGTTACTGTGTGTCCATTTAATGAGAACCCTCCCATTCATTCAGCTGCTGAGTTCTCCAAAACTGCTCCTCAGTTAGAGCAGCACATGAGTGGCTCTGCCCCACCACTTGTGGACTTGGGGTCTGCAACCACCCCAGCCACCAATAGCTCAGCCTACCTGTGGGACCTGGAGTGCCCCATCCAGGGGAGGCTCAGTCCCAACCCCCTCATGGGTCACATTCTACCTCTGCTCTCACTTCCAACCATGCGGTGGCCCCTGTGCTGTCCCTCGCTGGTGTGCAAGATCTCCTATTTGAATCTGAAGGCCAGCAACTGCAAACCCTGGAGGAGTTGTCATCCTCTCTGCCTCTCCCACCCTTGGGGGTTGCCTCTGCAAGACTTGCAGTTGCCCCCAATGCAACCATCTGGTTTGCCTTGGGGGCCTTTAGTATGTTAATGAACTTTTACTTTCCTCACATCCCCAAAAGAAATCCACTCTTACTAGTCACTTGGACTGCTATGCCTATGGCATTCTGGGCCCTCCACTGGGTGCTCACGCACCCCAACTGGGAGCCCAGTCTAGTTCTTATTAGCTGAATCCATGACAACATCCTCATCAAGATTAGTGTGATAGACCACTTCAACAAATTCTGATATGTGAAGTTCAGCTTGATTGTGGGCTTTGGGAAGTTGTGCAAAATTGGAGATACTCTAGCAGGTGATTTTAGCAGATGGCTAAAATATGCTAGTTCAGTGACATGAATGACAGCAGCTTTGGCATCATCAAATAATTTTGAGATATTGCTGCAGAAAGAATTGGGGAAATAAGGGGGAAGTAGAGTGTGGGCAGCCCTAGTTGGTATTGAGCCACTGATTTGGCCACTGCTTTGTGTAGGTTTGGGTAATGGGGAGAGGCTGCCACAGCTAAGGTGAGCTGATGGTCACTTTGGTAGGGGGTGGCATTGGGTTTAGGAGTGAAACGTTTGAGGGGTGGGGTATCATCAAAATCAGAAAGGAAAAATTTGGCCTGACCATAATCAAACTGGCTGAGAGGTTGACCAGTTTGCTCACTCATGATAACTTTACCTGATTCATCAATCTTGGCCAATAGGTCCCATGGATTCTGGTTCATAAGTTTAGTAGTGTTAGAAGTTGGGTGGGTGGTAGTGGGTGAATGGGTTGCTTGGGATTGAATAGCAGTCCATGCCTGACTCTGATTGGCGGGAGTGGAAGTGGGTGGGTTAATATGGGTGGTTGATTTGGTAGGGGCTGATTTCCCACTTTGGCCCATCAAATTAGAATGTTGGGTGGGAGGGGGCAGCAAAATGCCCCATTCAGAAATTGCTGAATGTGGCTCTAAAGATGCATCAGAGGAAGTAGGTTGGGGGCAGGGTTTTTTTGGAATGGTAGAGTCCAAAACAGAGGGGACAAATTTTAAAACCATTATCTACCTGAGCCCAAAAAAGTGCTCAGGCACTGGGGCAATATGAGCATGGGGGATTTGGTGGGCTATGACAGGGTGATGTGGGATAATATTGGCAGTTGCATGAGAGGCAGCAAGGCGCTCTGCACCATAAGGAACAGCAAAGACAAGGTTAGGCTGAGAGCCATAAACCATAAGCCCTGCCATCAGCTGATTATACAAAACTTGGGGTGGGAGGTGGAAAGGGAGGGACACAAAGGACATCACCATTGCAGTGTCTGTAGGCAGGCAAGTTCATGTAGTAGAGATAAAAGTAGTTTTAAAAATAAGGGGAGTAGAAGCCGCTGCTGCAGCAGCCTCCTCCATCTGGAATCCAATATTGAATTAGCCCTTAAAAGGCAGAAATTGATAAAGCCAGCTGGTGCAAATGCTGTGTTGGCCAATTTTGATAATTGCCTTGTTGGCATATGGGAATTAGCGCCTGTAGTTAACTCAGAGGCAAAATTGGATTGTGGATCAAGGGAGGGCAAGAGGATGGGGGCAAGAAGGGTGGATGCATTATAGGTGAAGCGCTAAATCCAATGGGGGGATGAAATGGCCAGATGAAGATGGCAGGCTATTCAATCCTATGCAAATGCATTTTACCGCAGGGTGGAAAATGCTAGGTGGTGGAGCACTGCTACCCCACATTGAAGCAGCAGGCAGCTGATATGCAGACATATTGTAAAAGGGCGTGGCCAGATGGCAGTGGTAAATTAAACTTTTCCTAATTAAGTCTCTCAAAAAAGTGAACTCAAGCAGAAAGAAAAACCCTATATTTACTATGTGATCTCCTTAAAAATGCTAATAGAATAGAATTAGTTTACATAGTCTAATTATCTTATTTTTAGAGTGTTACTATTGATCAGCATCAGATATTGGAACTAAATTTTCAGTATTCATTCTAAAGATGATATCAATAAAATTTTCTATACTTATTTTTTGCTTTTTATTTTAATGGATATTTTTATAATTTATTTATTAAATATAATTCTCTATTCACTATTTAATGTTTATAACTAAGTGATAAGATACAACACCCTATATATATGAAGATAGGCTTAAATAAATGATCCTTTAGAACTAGGTTTAGAATCTTGATAAAACTTATTATGAACACTAATAATATAATACAATTAATTTACCTTAATGTAAATCCTATATTTTTCCAATAGAATCTCTAAAATTTATATAACACAATAAGAATTATAAAAGGTTCTTATTGAGTTTACTTTAATTAGCTTAGTTTTTATGCAACTTCTAATTACCTACAACTTATCCTATTATAAACCATGTGATTTTATAGAGTGTAGATAGCTGAAATCATTTGTTTGTGACTTTTTATGGATTAAAGATTATACATTTATATATCTTAGAGCTATATTTGTGCTTTACTTAGTTCATAAAATTAATATAAAAGATGTAATCTGTCCACAAATGCTAAACTATATTAGATTTAAGAGATATATAGCTATCCTATTTATTTTTACCTTCAGATGTTTAGAAAAGGTAATACTGGGACTAAATTGACATAAATCTCAAAAGAAAGTTAAGAACGATATATTATTAAAAAGTTTTGTGAAGTTGTATAGGGATTTATAAAGAGGTATGATAAAGAAGAAATAAAATTATTTAGTCCTAAAATTCTGCATGTTGTAGGATATTACTAATTGTGACAATTTAAAAGGTAGTACTAAAAGTTTATATAAGTTACAATAAAATAAATTTTTTTACTGCAATAGTATACATGTATGGAATTTGTGTCAACTTCAGAGACTGTAAGTCCAGGTAACCAGCCCCTACATCTGGATAGAGAGCAATTCCCTCACAGGAGTAGGAAGGGGCCCAAGTCCCCAGTGGAGCCTCTTTGGGATCAGTGACCTAGCTCATGTGGTAGATGAGCGGTAGGTTACTGCCTTGGCTCTTAAAAAACTTCTTCTATGCCCCTATTTCCTCTTCTGATCTCTTAAAAAATGAAGGGGTGTGCAGAGAGGTGGTTCAGCTTAGGTCACTCCAGCAGAACCCTCAGGCTCATCCCAAGTGTAACCTGGTCACTAGTGACATTCAAAAAACCACCCCACTTTATCTAAATTCCTATATAAGCACTATTTTGCTTAAAAAGCCAGATCAGGTTTATTTAAATGATCCAGATTGCAGATAAAACCTGCAGATTACATAATTTTTTCCTGAATTCAAACAATTAATAATATTTTATTTAACTGAGGTAAGCTTTCATGAAAACAGCAGAAGAAGTTTAGATCAGCCTGCCAGTCAGGATGTGTAAGCACCCAAAAAGCAAGCCAGAATGCCAGAGGCATTGCCACATGTATGACGTTGTATGGAGCCAAGCATTGGGAAACAATAAATCGTTGGTGTAGGGCAATAGTGAACAGCAACTTGAGAACAAACCAAATAGAGACAACCCCAGACACTGGTGGTCTTGCTGCAGGGGTTGGTACCACAAGTATATTTTCTTTAAGGTCACCAGCGGGTGAGTTCAATTCAACTGAGGAGACAAGGGGGCGGATCCTTGATTGGAAATGGTGGATGTAAGGCCACAAGATCCCAGTATAGTGTTGGCGGATGTTTGAAATAATGGGGTTAAATTTCCAGAAGTATATAGCTTGCTGAATCCAGTCAATGATGGTAGGGGCCATAGTGACCATCAGTACTGGTAAAGCCCATCCGGTATAGGGACCAACAGGCCACCAGAATAAAACCATCAGGAATACAGCCAGAGGGATATCAATAAAATCAAAATTGATAGTTTTTAGGGGCAAAATTATTTTGAAAAAAGTGAAGAAAATTGACCAACAATTTTCTCAGTGTGATGCAACTGATTAAATAGTGGTCAATTGATGGGGGAACAAGCAGGAACCAGGTCCCTCAATTTTGACCTAACTGACAAATTATTTGGGAATGGGGGCAGATAAGCTCAATGGGAACCAGCATCAAAGAATTTGGCAGCAGGCTGAGCCACTGTCAATTTGACCTTGAACGCCCAAATTGAGGCTCAACTGCATTTCCAATGGTTGGCATGATGGCATCTGGCCCAATGAGCAGTGGGAATCCCCCAAGGTCACCCGATGTAGGGAGGTCCCAATTGGTTTGGAATGGGTTCAGGATGCCCAATCCACCCATGCCCGGTCACTGGGCCTTTTGTTCAGTCAAAAGCGTTGCATCAGCCACAACTCCCAATTTGCTGGAAAGGAGCTTCAAATTATTGTTGATGGTGTCCAATGATGCTACCTGCATGTTGGGGATCATCCCCAACAATTTTGTGTGGGGGTTAATTTTGACAATCGTGGTGTTGGCCAAATTGAAACTGTCAGCAATTCCAGCTGATGAATCAATCTTTGTCCCTTTTTGACTATGTGGATTCTAGTCATCAGGCTTGTTTCCACTAATTTTTGGACCAATCAACTTCAGTTTGGTGAGCTCGGTGCAGATTTCCCTGATTAGATGTACAAGTTTGGCTGAGGTGAGTATGGGCACCAGAGGAATGATCCAAAGAGGGAGGGCTATTACCCAGCGCTTGTCTACCATGTGGGCGAGGTCACCCTGGGTAATGAAGGGTACATCCACCCTCCTCAGAACCTTTTTAATTAGAAATGGGAAGAGGGCCCAATTGACACACAGGGGACGTTCCACAGGGCTTACATAAGATGACCAGGGGACAGGCAATACTGAAATAAATAATGGGATAGATGAAGGAAAAGTGTAACTAACTAAAATAGGCACTCTAGAGTAGACGAGATACCCCCTGTTGCCAGCCAGTACTGCCAAGATTGGGAGGGGGTTGAGTGCGCTACTCATAGGGGGTTTCCCCTGTAATGGAGCAGGTGTGGAGAAAGGGGTCTGTGTGTAGAAACCAGACTGGGAACCATGACTCTATGAGCCTATGTTGCCTCAGCTTCATGTATCCATAAAGCCAGGTTTGGAAGTGTTCCAGTAGGTGAACGTGGAATCTGCTGGTTATCTCACAGGTGGTTGGTATGGTTTTCTTGAGAGCATCCAAAGCTATAGTGTGGATTGTCCACATTGCAATAGATACCCTGAGGGAGCGGAGGGTAGGTGGTATTAAAAATTCAAGTTGGAGCGCGAGGAGGTCCCTGAAAATTGATATTTTCTGGTTATTTTGGATCCTTAGCAGGCGCACAACTTTCCACCATATGGCTCTTGATGGGGGGCATGCTTCAAGGTGGTGCGTAGGGTGCCATCCCCTCCACACATTGCGCACTCTTCATGGAGAGAGTTGGAGCGATCTGCTGTTCTGTAGGCTCTTCTGAGGCAGCGCCAGGTGTTAGCTTTTACCCTTGGCTGGAGGAGTGGATGATGTGTTAGCCTCCATATTGCCTTCTATATTGTGAGGTCATATGGGATGTCTAGAGCATCCAGGTAGTTGATTCTTGCTATGACTGGAGCCACATCATGTGTGTCCCTCTGGGGGTTGTCCTCTGGGTTCCTTAGCGTGAATTGGGCTCTGGTCCTGCCCCTTCACTGACTAGTGCCTGTGAGAGTGATGGTCCAACCCATATGTCAAACGGTGCTGAGGAGGCGTTTATAGTGCGGGGGAGTTCCATGAGGGCCCAATGCGGTGGGGTGTTTTGCAAGGTATGTGAGCAGGCTTGATGGGTTGTGTGGGTTTGATAGTTTTAGCGCCTGTGTAAAGTTGGCCCTCACTGCTCTGGACCAGTGATGTTGCGGGAGGTCTGGGGCAAGGACTTCCTTTATCCAGGTGCCCAGTATACAGTTGGCGTGGACCTCAAAGTCCATTAGGCCCATGCCTCCCCTGGAGCGTGGGCCGGAGAGAGTTTCCACCCATATAGGTGGCCAGGTCCCAATCCACAGCCATCCCTGGATAAGTGCGCGGATTGAGGACATAAAAGTAGGTGATAAGGATATTGTGTGTGCGGGGAACCACAGCATTGGGAGGATGAGTGAGTTGGCACCTGTTACTCGCCCCTTTAGTCCTGGGGGATCTTCCATTGAGAGATGCGACGCAGTTGGACATCTGCTGTAGTTAGTTGTTCTCCATTGTCTCGTTGGAGTACCCTCCTGTCTCCAGCCATACCCCAAGGTGGCGGACAGGGTTGGTTGAAGGAGGTGATTCAAAGGGGAGGATGAGAGGGTGGTTTCTTCATGGGGGCTGTGAAGTTTGGGTGTTGTAACCCAGTTGTTGGTGTACTTGCCTAAGAGAATTATTTCCATTTTCTTTTGTAAGAAACGCGTTGCTCACAATGGAATATTCCTCTAATGTGCGTTCTAGCTGTCAGGCATCATTGTTGTTAGCTATACCTGTCACGCAGTTATCCACAAAGGCTAGTATCTTGACTGGTAACTGGCCTTGTGTGGGTATGCCCATAAGGCGTGAGTCAGCAACGTGAAGGAGTAGATCAAAGCTGAAATTATACAACAGCGGGCTGAGGGGGTCCCCTTGTTTGAGCCCTCTGCGTGGTGTGACCTTGTTGGTTAGAAAGCCAGGGCCGCATACAGCTATGGATGCTGATTCTGTAAGGAGCATCGCCCAGTTTATGAATCTAGGTGGGAGTTTGAAGGCGCTCAGGCATTCCTTCAGGTATGGCCAGCTAACGTTGTCGTATACCTTATCCTGATCTAGGAATACCAGGGCTCCATATGCTTTGAACTGACATATGTTGGCGACAGCTTTATGTTTGTCCAGATTGAACGCCCTGGTATGAACCCAAACTGATTGGTGACAGGTTATTGGAGGCATTGTGCCTAATCTGGTTGCTAAACTTTTTGTAAGTAGTTTTGTGTCTGTGTTAGAGAGTGAATTTGGGCACCAGTTGGCTAGGTCCAATTTGCGACCCTTTTTGTACAGGGTTATGATATATGAGTCATGTACACCAGGTAGGGGACGTGTCACCAGCAGGCATTGGTTCATTATAGCTAAGAGGAGGGGGCGATTTGTTTGAAATAATTCTTGTAAAATTCATAAAGTATTCCATTGGCCTGGGCATTTCCTATGGGGCACACCGCAGACTGTGTCCCAGAGTTCCTACTTTGTTATTACATTTAGGAGGTTGTAATCTGGCGGTGCTCTTTGTATTCCAGCAGTGTGTATAAAATCTTTAATTTTTTGAGAGTCCGTTGGGGTGTCATGATATAGTTCAGTGTAGTAATGGTGTACTTCCGTTTTGACCTCCATTGGGTTAGTTGCCACGGTGCCATCAACTTTGTAGACCTGTGTGCATGCAGGCTGGTTGCCATGGGAGTGGAATTGGCGGAAGAAGTATGTCAAGCAGGTTTCACCTTCTTTTATGAACTTATCTTTTCTCAATAATTTGATTCTGTGCTGGTGTTCAAAAATGAGAGCATTTAGGCAGGCTGATATTTCCGCCCATTTGTGCCCCCAGTTGGGGCTGTAGCCAGAATTTGGGGTGTTGAGCTCAAGGTGGTCCAGTTCTACTAAGATGCACTTGATTGTGGCTGTGTCAGCGGTGTAATTACATAAGGCGATGTGACAAGTTTTATGTATTAGTTCAGTTTTAAACTTTGCACAGGTTTTGATGGGATCTGATATATATGGGGTTAAGAATTCCGATTTCATGGCCTCATGTTCAACCAATTAAGATATTTTGGAAAACTTTATGTTTTCAGGTGTAACTTTCTCCAGGAAAAGCCTGTGTGGGAGTTCAGGTTGGTGAGAGCCACACCAATATGAGTTGGTGGTCAGAGAAATTGATTTTTTGTTGCAAAGTTGGAGATGTTTGAGTGGTGGAATTTTTGGTGTGAGGATGAAGTTGATGCGGCTAATTGAGATGAGCAATCCCTCACATATGTTGGGGCAGGTCATATTGGGAAGGAGTGGTAAACTGGGGGTGGGAGGGTGTCATATTGGCCTAGGGATGCCTTCATTGTACAGAACTCGATGTGTCCCAGTGGGTATCCCCTGGTATTAGGTCATTGGTTCATGTTAGAGTTATCCCAGCAGTTGAAGTCACCCAGTAGGGTGGTATCAGGTGGGAGGGCAAGTGTTGGGATGGCTTCAAGGAATTGTTTCCTCTCAGCTGTGGTGCACGGTGCATAGACGCATGCTATCAAAATTGTGTCCTCTTTATTTGCAATCATTGCAACCAGGACATGACCATGCAGATGTAAGAAAGATTTTGAGATTTTTAGTTTTTTGTTATTTCTGATGACCACCCACAGTGTGTCGTCCATACTGATAAGGATGATGAGACCCTGGCCGACCAGGATCCCTATTCCCCCTGTAGACAGTAGGTTTCTTAGATAGCCAAGATATCTACAGGGGGTTTTTGCAGGAAGTCCAGCTTTTTGGTTTGGGACGCATGAGCCTTAGCTCCCACGATGTTTAGCATCCCTATTGTCACTGAGGTGCCCGCAGCGCCTAAGGAGCAGTTGGGAGGGCCATCTGGCCCACACCTAACCCCCTTATTGCTGGCCCTGCTTTGTGTCATTGGGTCAGTGTATTCAGTGGCATCATCTGATTCCATACCTTGTGTTGTTTTTTGTGGAAATTGCTGTTGGATTTTGGTCTTCTTCCAATGGCTGGTTCCTCTTTTGTGGTATGGTGGAGCTTTGAGCATCTATTGTATGAGGACAATAGACCAAATGGTGACTATAGTTAAAATAAACTCCGTTGTAATAGCACTTAAAAGTTGTCTCTCCTGTCATTACTTGGATGATGGCACGCTGCCCTTGATCTCACTGATCCCAAGTAAATACTTGACTTAGTACAACTTTTAAATAGTAAACACAAAAATCTTATAAGTTAGACTATAAACTAGTCATAGTAGTTGAATGTTTTTTATTAGCATCAACTTGAAGGTAATTTATAGGGTTCGATGTTCACCACATCTTAACCATGACGTCTCATTTTCAATGGCATTTGGCCAAAGGAACACGTAAAATGTTCATAAGAGGGTCTACAAGTACTTCAACTCAGGGCATCATGCTCAGCCTCAGGGTCAGTGTAAACAGCATCATAATTCTCAAGATGGCGTTTCAGATGCGTCTGCAAATAGCTGAACCAATTCTCTTTCACAAGAAATTGGCAGCACATACCAAGGCGATTTGTATCACTAATTAGTAATTAATTTGACTAAAAACTCGACTGACATTAAAAACTAATTTTGACATAGACCAACAAAGCCCACATGCCCAAGTCATAAATTGAAACTTAATTTTAAGTCTGACCTAACCAACAAAGCCCTTGAGCCCATGTCATCATATTTGAATATAATTAAGTGAAATCGCTAGGCCACAAATTAAAGTTCTGATATACTTAGGATATTTTTAGTTTATAGTAACCAATGATTTAGATCCAGTCAACCATTCAACAATTGCAGTTTTTAGAATTTGCAGCAGATTATTCAGCTCATGAATCACAGTGGGCTGTTGCAGTGTGCTGATTTGTTTCTGTGGTTTTGGGGTGCAAATTTGGAGAATTGGGTTCCAATTTTTCACCCATGTTGGAGCCAAATTGTTCTGCTAAGTTTGCTTGATTGATGTCATTTGGTAATTCAGTTGCATTGTTGAGAAAATTTTCATTTTGGGCGCACTGCTCTGATTGGGTGACTCAGACAAATTCCTCTATGTCCTCCTCAGCTTGGGCATCCTGTTATGATTGGTTGGCTTGGCTTATTTCGTCAAAGTCTTCCTGAATTTTGCCAGGGTTGATGGCAGAGGCCGCGAGTGATGCAGCCTTGGCCATCTCCCGCTTGTGGGCCTTCTGCAGCATTTTGCATGCTTTGGGTGTTTTTTGGTCTATGATGAGGTAGTGCCCATCCTCTCCCCATTGGAAGGCGTGGTTGGCATCTATCATTTTTGCTGAATTCTGCATCATTTTCATCTATGACGTCATCGCAGAATTCTGGGACCATGATGCCCTCCTTCATGGGGCATGCATGTTCCTTGTGCCCCAATGCGGTGAAGTGGTTGCAGATAGGCTGTACACATTTCTAGTGTAACATGGAATGGCTCTGACACCTTCCCATCTAGGAGGTAGAATTATGCTACGTGAGGGATTCTTGTGAGGTCCACAGCCACCTTGGGGACCAGGTGGATTACAGCAATTGCCTTTCCTGTGCATAGGCTCAGCATCAATTGAAATCTTTGTAATTATAATTGTTTAATATCTCCATAGTGTTTAAGTCCATCTTGGAGCTCCTCCTCAATTTGCTTATGGGGGAGGTTGGTGGGGAACAAGTTGAAGGAGATAAACAAAGTGTTCACTTTGTTCCATCTGGTGTGCACAGTGCGCACAATTTGTTTGCCCTCAGGGAGGACAGCTTCAATGCATACTTTTGCGGCAATGTCTGCATCTTCTTTAGTCTCAAAGCCCAAATTGACCCAGCCATGTGAGAGCATTTCCATGTTCACGTACACCATGTAGGGGAAGAGGGAGGCCTGTGCCTCACACACTTTCTCCCAAAGAGATGGTTACTCAACCCCTAGGTAGAGTTGGAGCCTGTGCTCTACCTTCAAAAGGGGTTGGTTATACTGGATCTCCATGTACTGGTTGTGTTTCATAGTAAACTCCACAAACTTGGGAGGTGGCTCAGTTTATGGTTTTTTAGTGGCCATGTTTCCTGGTCCCCCTCCAGGGCGCTTCTTGCCCTTCAATGCACCATTTCGCCCATTGCCTGTTATGGCTTTCGCCCAGTTTAATTGATTTTTGTTAAATACGCTCATCTCTTCTGTGTGATTATAAAGATTGCTATATGAATTGAATTGTAGTAACTAATGTTATCATTACAGGAAAGAAAAGCACAATTAATAATAGTAGGATGGTTTCTGACAGAACTGGCATTTGCAACTTACCTGTTTGGAAAGGTCTGTTTAAGTTTTAGAGCATTATGTTAGTTTTCTCCATTATCAAACTGATAACTTGTCATAACTTTTTAATGATGCCATCTGAGACCTCTGATGCAATTTCTCTCCCCCTCTAACTATTTCACAGAGCCCACCATGCTAATTTGGATGCTCAATAGAGGCTTTGTCACCCTAATGCTTTGCACTCCCTTTTCCCACCCCACTATATAGGCAAATGCTTTCTTTAAGGGCAGGTTGCCAGTTCATGTCTTTAGCTTTCCTCCCATTATTTTTACTTAATAAAAAAGCAACATTCTTTTATTAAATCTTTGTTGTAAAATCTTCCTCCACGCTGCCTAGCTTATTTTTTTAAAATTCTCTAGCAATGTATTCTGCCATTCACAATTTTCTTTTTGGAAATTGCCATGCAGACATCTTAAGCTGTAGATCTATTGTTGCTCCCCAACCTCCATGAGATAAAGGACTACCTCTGCAATAATGATTGCCAATCCATCGCAGAGTCATGGAGGCAATATCACCATACTATAACTTGATCCACCCCATTTTTCACAATCCACACTTTTGTCGTGATCCATTTTTCAATACTTAATAAAACTATTCGCCCTGTTTATATACACTACTGAACAGCCGCAACCCTTATAGGAGTTGTTGACCTCCATGCCTCTCCCACCCTTGGGGTTGCCCCAGTTTGACCCACAGTTGCCCCCAGTACAGCCTCTTAGTTTGTTATGGGCAATTCATATGTTTTGAGAAGATATTCTATTCACTTTAATTTATTAAAATCTCCCACAAAAGTTTTAATTCTGCTGATCCTATGGCAATCTTGGATATTAACTGGGCGGTGAAACAGCCAGCTCAGATGGCCAGTCTTCTTTCAGTTAGCATGAACCCTGACATGAACTGGACATCAATTTTAGCACTCTCTGCCCTTCTCTTTGAGCTGGGTGATGCGTTTGCTTGCTTAGTTGTTAATAATACCCATCTATTTATAAATATGATCCCTTTTCTATTGTTGTATCCAGCTAAAGTCTGTCTCTTAAGCCTACTGAGTCATCAAATCATAAGCCTCTCCTCACCATGACTTCTTCCTTAAAGGACTGTCACTCTCAGCCTGCGTCCTTGAGGATTGGGTATATTTCACCTTACCTAATAATTTCTGCTCTGGGACAAATAATATTACTGTGCAGGCGCTCCTGAATACAAGAGCAGCTGGTAAATTTATGGACTTGAAAATTGCATATGTACTAAATCTGACACTGTTGTGGCCCATCTCATATTGAGGGCATCCTCTTAACCTATGAAGTGTCACACTGTGCATAAACCAGTATTATTCTTTTTGCATGGTTTCTGCTTCTGTGACCATTTATCAGCTGTTCCTGATCTGTTATATACTGTGATCCATGGTGTAGGTTGGTGGCGACATCAACAAATTTATATAAATCTGGGTTGTAACTCCCCCTCCTTTACCAACAATGAGATCGTGGGGAATCACCGCTAAATAAAACCCTTCCTCCTAAGACCTCCTTGAGCTTAAACTTGCCTTCAGCTCCTCTCCTCATGGATCTTCCACCAGTTTTTCAGTATTTCTCGCCCCCTTCTAAGGAGTATTTGGAATGAGCCATGCTACTAAACTCTCACCAAATTTATATTATGTTTTAGCATTTCAAATAAGATTGCAATTCATCAAGATAAACTGCCTATTATATCCTCACACAGAGGAAGAGGACAAAGCTTTAAATGTATGGATGAATGACATGTTGGTGAAAGGTTGGATTGTGAAGAAGTCCTCTCCCATTGCTTCTACTGTTGTTTTAGCGCAGAAAGCAGATGGGACTCTGTGACCTTGTGTTGATTAAGGGCATGTCAATAACGTGACAGTTTCAGACCCCAACCCCTCCTACTGGAACAATTTATAGTTCAGTCAATTGCCAATTTGCAGGTTTTCTCTAAGCTTGATTTATAAATGCTTTCAATCAAGTAAGAGTTAAACATGGGCAGGAGTAGCTCACTGCCATACGCACAAAAATGGCATTTTTTCAGCTTAAAGTGATGCCTTTTGATTTTTAGACGCGCCTGCAACCTTTCAACGCCTAAAAAATGGTGTCCTAGGTGATCTCTGCTTCTCGGTGCAGTTGTTACATTAATGAAATTGAAATTCACTTGCCCACCAATGAGTAGCATGCCAAAGATATGGAAGCAGATATGGCGGCCATTCACAAGGTGGGGCTCTTTGTGAAGCCCTCCAATGTAAATTTTTTCGTAAGTAGGTGACCTTCCTAGGAAACCTGGTTTAAAAAAGTGAATATACAGTCTCCCATTAAAAGTTGGAATCAATTTAATCCTGGCCAATCCCTACTACACAAAAACAACTCCAAAGCTTCCTGGTGTCAGTGATCTTCATCAATAAGTTTTCTATCGCTCTTTCACAACTGGAAGCTCCTTTGCATTCCATGACTGAAAAAGAACTCCTTTTTAATTTAGACACCTGAATGCAACAGGCGTTTGACTCTATTAAGGAAGTTTTAAACCACGCCTGTCATCAGTCACGCTGACATGTCTAAGCCCTTTATTGTGGCTTAAGATGCGTCTTTAGTTACTGTAGGTTCTGTGCTCCTCCAAGAGCATGATGTGGCGGAGAATCCAGTTGCTTACTTTTCTCAGAAGCTCTCAGCCACAAAGCAGGCCTGGGAAATCTATGACAAGGAATTGGCAGCGGTGTCTTGGTCACTAACTCACTTGCGCTACCTACTCCAGGGCGCCTAGCATGAGATCATTGTGCGCACTGACCACCAGTCCCTGATATATTTTAGAAAACCACAGAAGCTTTACCACCGTTAGGCCTGCACCTACCTTGATCTATGCAATTCTAACTTCAAGTATGATTTTGAGAAAGGGGCTTTAATGTTTTGCCAGACATTTTATGTAGAACTCCCGCCATGAACCAAAGCAATTTTGAGCTCCCTAATCTTACAACCGTTGTCACTACCTCCCAAATTTCGATACTAATTCCACTTTCTGTCTCCTCTGCCATTTTGTCACAAGATGCTCCCCTTCTTGATAAGATACTCGCTGCCCAATTTCCCTCCACAGAAGGGATCACATTATATGAGGACTTTAAATATAAAGCTCATAAGCGTACTCTTATGCCCTCAAGGATAGGTTAATCTTCTTCAAAGACCAAGTTTGGGTTCCTTCTGCCTCTTGCAAACAAGTGATGCTAAAACATCATGTTCCCCAACTGTAAGCATTTTAAGTCCAAAACGTGCATGGAACTGATTCAACGAACATATAACTGGCCAGGAGCTTCAAAGGAAATCCCTTCTTGGATTTCTGTTATGTAGTGTGAGCATGTTAAAAATCTGATGGATCGGAAAAAGGGCCTTTTGCATCCATTTCAACAGGCAGAGGGACCTAGACCTCAGTATGCGTAGATTATATTGTAGAGGTGCCATCTTCTAGGGGATATGATGCGATCATGGTGGTGGTTGATTGCTTCACAAAGTTTGCATTCTTCATCCCTTGAAACAAAACAATTACTTCTGAAGGGGCGACGGCCCTGTTTGTGACCAATATATATGCTATGTTTGGACTCCCCAGGAGATAGTGAATGAACGTGGCCCCAATCTAGTTCAAGATCCTGGAGTGCTCTCCTTAACCTCCTCCAGATCAAACCCTGTAGGTCTGTAAGGAGAGTGTCTATAACTCTCCTTTTCCCATCGTGGTAGTGCTTGGTGCACAGGGCCATCTCCAGGGAACTAGCCGTTAGTACAAAAAGTACTAAATCCCAGAAGAGAGTGCTGGAGCAATAATACCTTTAGTAGAAAAGTGCGATCATAATAGCAAATAACCAACCAAATGTGACGCGGTGCACAAGGGAAGAAGGGGTAAGCGTCCCATGTTGGAGGGAACCTGGGCGACCTAACGGTGCACAAGGGGATAAACTAATCATATTTAAAATGGAATGGTTAACATAGTGTGAGACCTCCTCAAAGGGATCTGCACACAGGATCGTCTGAAATAACATAATATAAAATGGAAAAACAGGGAAAGTTTTATTGGGAAAATGATCAACAAGAAATGTTAGTCACAAAAATCAAATTTAAAGATCGTCAGGGTAAATCAGGGTCTGCTGAAGTGGTCCTAAACACTGATTCACCAATAGGCAAATGCTTCCATCCAAATTAGTAGAATATGTCAAGACTGGGCTCCCAAGGCCCAGTCCGCCACTGGCCCTACACCACTCACCCTCAAATATGGTCATACCAACTCTGATTGGTCCTGTCCAATTGGATGGCCTTGCTGGGCACACTGTGCCGAGGTGCAGTGCACCAGCCTCTGTCACCTCAGACCCCAGGCAGAGGTCCATCCCATAACCTCTATCCGCTCATGGGGTCAATGGGTCAAGGTGTGGCCAACCGGCCTCTGTCACATTGCGCCACTCTGGCTCTGCCAACCAGGGCAAGACCTCCCCAAAAAGGAGCCCAGCGCATCCACCCCCTTTCCCTGGAGCACCGCCATCTTCTGGCCCAAAAATCGCATCAAATAAATTAAATTTAAATAAAACAAATTAGCAGAAAGTGGCCTTTATTGGAAGAGGTGAACTCAAAGTTGGAATAGAATTCCAAAGTGAGGGCCCATCAGGGGCTTGAACTCCCTTTAAAATACTTCCAAAAAGGCTAGAAGGATTGTGAGTAATGAGGGGCGCAAAAGCCTCCCAAATTGATGGCAACCAGGCAACTTGGAGGAGAAAATGGAGGGGAACCTCAGAATGAACAACCAATCAGGAGAACTGATTTATTTAAATTTATTGTTATCAACCTGAATAGGAAAATCCTACTCAGAATAACAGAATTGCAACTATCAACACACACAAATCTCATAATTCCCAACCTTATGGGATTCATATGCGTTTGCAATTGTTACAGAATACATCAAAACTGACTTCACTCAAGTAATTAATTGAAGTTGTATTCTACCCAAACGCATAGTTTTGTAAATGGATGGGTTTCAAACCCCCATTCCTCAAGCAACCAAATTGAACTGTCATTGTTTATTTAATGAACCATCCATTTTAATGCCTGGGCTGACGCAAGGGACTGGGCGTTATGCACCTCATTAGTACCAACCTGGGCATATTGGCTTGTACCCAGCGTTGGTTTAATGTGTGCTTGAGGTCAGGGAGGGCTTGAAGTTTCACCTTCTGGGCCTCCTGTCGCCCAGCCTTATCCTTGGGGTTAATGCCCACTATCATGTCATTTAGCCATGACATTACCCTCTCCTCCCGACGGGGCTCAACCCCCCTCCAGGGGCTTGTGCTAGGGAAAAGTTCTTGTGGGCTGGGGCCAACTTCATTGCAGCAAAGGTCGGTTTGGGTTGAGATCCAGCAGCCTGGCGGAAACGCTTATGGAAAGCTTCAAACAGATCTTGGGCATGCACACAGTCACGTGCTGGTACCCAACTGTTCTCTGCAGCGTCAAAACCCTTTTAAATCTAAGGTACTCAAGTCTTTGTTTAACACGGTGGGAGGCTACTTCATCCACTTCCCACTCTGGCGCCCCATCCACGAGATAGTCCTCAGGAGTCTCTGGTGGGGGCCCTCAAACAACGTCAATTTGCTCTTATAAAAGACAGAAAGAGATCTGAAACAAAGAAAGAAGATATAGCTGGTATGAGGCATGGCCCACCTTTCTAACAACGCGGTAAGGGCCAATCCTCTTTGGCCTCAGCTTCTTGAATGGCTGCTTGATAGGGATGTTACGAGCATCAAGCATCATGATATCCCCTTCCTTGTACGCTGGACCCATTGGCGCTTTTATTATCAGCGTTCTCCTTATAAACTTGCATTGCCGCCTCCAAACTTGTGGAAACCCTTGATAGACCTTCTTGATAGCCTTGGCAAAGTCCACCACCGCTTCAACTTTAGATCCACAGCTGGGCTTCATGTTAAAGGCATGGTTAAAACCATAGTTGGCGAAAAAGGGGAACAACTGATCGAAGAATGCAAAGTGTTGTTGTAGCTAAATTGGGCTATAGAAAAGTGAGAAGCCCAATCTGCATGATCTGCGGCATTGTAACAACGCAGGAACTGTTCCAAGCACTGGCTCACTCATTCAGTCTGCCCATCTGATTAGGGGTGATAGGCAGTTAAATGGCAGGGAAAAATATGAAGATTATTACATAACTCTTTCCAAAAGACGGAGGTAAACTGGGGGCCCCCGTCACTGATAATTTTTTGGGAACCCCATGAAGCGTAAACACATGAGTGACAAAGAGCCTAGCCATCTTAGCCGCGGTTATTGTAGTTCTGCAAGGAATAAAGTGGGGCGAACTTTGTAAAATGGTCCACCACCACCACGATGGCGTCATAATCATCAGAGACAGGTAATTCAACGATGAAATCCACTGATGGGGAGGTCCAGGGCCTTTTAGTCTTCTAGACTGGTACCAACAACCCCGCTAAAGGTTGACAATTTGGTTTAATTTGTTTACAGATCAAGCACTCTTTACAATACCATCCCACCTGAGCAGGCAAGCCCTTCCAATTGTAGGTGCACCGTATTAACTCCAAGGTCTTTGCTTTCCCAGGATGACCAACGGTGAGTCCATCATGATGGTTCTGGATGATTTACAGGCGCAGTGATCCAGCAGAAACCCATAGGCGCCCCTGAAACCACACCATCTCATCCTTTACGTGATAACCCTTGGATAGATCCTCTTGCTTTAAAGCGCTCTTAGAAAGTACTATAGGATATTTGGCTGATAGCGGCTGAGATTGGAGTACCTTTATGAACATACCATATTCCTCCGCATTTTCCAGAGGTGCAAGCGCTGGCCTGTTGGCCAGGGGAGAGGGAAGTTGAGACAGAATTTTAAATGGAGGAATTATCAACTGGGTGTTAGGAACCTCTACCTCCTTTGTATCAGAAGCTAATGCAGGATTGCAACTAAAAGCATCTGCCAACCCATTCTCCTTGCCCTTGGTGAACTCATAAGAAAATGCAAATTGGGCAAGGGTCTCATGCCAACGGGTCTGCCGTGGGGTTAGGACATGAGGGGCGCGGCAGTACAGCAAGGCACAGTGGTCTGTATGTACCCAGAAAGGTTGGGATGAGCCATGCAAGCGGTGACGCCAGTAAGTCAGCGCCTCCACCACTGCCAGTAACTCCTTGTCATAAACGGCGTAATTCAACTCAGGCAGAGACATTTTCCTAGAAAATATCCCACCAGATGCTCTATCCCATCTTTGTCTACTTGTAACAAGGCAGCTGCTATGGCGAAGTTGGAGGCATCAGTAGACACAATGAACTCTTTTGAAGGGTCGATATGGAGAAGGACAGACAAGGACAACAGTGTGCACTTCACTTCTTGGAAAGCATCCTCCAAAACAGAGGACCACTGAAGCACCTTTGTGCCGCTAGCCTTATATAAGGGTGCTGTCACCTCAGAAAGATTAGGTGTGAACTTCTTGAAGAACGTACACGTCCCCAAAAAGCTCCTCAATTCCTTGACTAAAGTGGAGGGTGGGCCACTCACGAATAGCCTTCTCCTTGTCTTGAGTTATCATGTGTCCTTGGTCAAACACGACGTTGCCCAAAAAAGTGACCTGGGACTTGAAGAATTCACTCTTGCTGATCTTCAGCTTAAGGCGGGCTGCCCTTAACCTTTCCACCACTTGCTGAAGGTGTACTGCATGGGACTCATGATCAGGGAAAAAGACCAAATTATTGTTCATGTAGGCCACCGCGCATACCCTTAACAAGTCCCCCACCGCTGCATAAATGCGGCGTTGAAAGATAGCAGCGCATTCTTAAGCCCAAAGGGCATGACCCAAAACTGATAAAACCTTTTCTGGTATGGAATGCGGTTAACCACTATTGCCCTTTTTAAAACAAATCTGATTGAACGAATTGAGGAAATCCAATCTGGAAAAGTTTTTAGCCTTCTCCACATAGCACGCAATCTGAGAATCCAAGGGGATGGGATGTAGATATGGTACAGTGACGTTGAAGTTCTCATAGTCTAAACATGGGCGTAGAGTACTATCAGACTTCTCTTAACAAAGAGAAGTGAAGAGCATACAGGGGAGGTACGCTGAAAAATGTCATCTTTGGCTAACTGATCCTTCACCCACACATCCAACGCCTCTTCCTCCCGCACAGTCAATGGATAAATGAGGGAAGAAATCCGCACCAGATCCACAGTGAGTTTGAAGTCACAGTCATACTCAGAATGATCAGGTAGTGCGTCAGCTAATGCTGCATCAAAAGAAGATTCAAACCCTCAAAACAAGAAGGTAGGGGAACACCTCATGGTGGGATTCAGCATAGTGGCAAGTCTAAGGGTGTGAAAGTGGGGCCAGTGGGGCAATTCACCCTGAGGGTCAGCCTCAGACAAAGGAACAGCTAATGTGCGACCATTCTTTAATGTTAGGGATAGAGTATTCTTTCAAGTTGGTTCTAACGTCAAATTTCCGCCACCACTCCACACCCAAAATGATAAGGTACAAGAGGTTTTTGAAAGCTTGAAAGTGATTGGACAAGTGATATTTACCAACCTGATAGTCCACTGACCCAATGACCTTCATAGTGGAATACCTTGGAACGCCCCTCCCCTAACCATACCACCTGTCAAGTAACTCAGCTCAAGGTAGTCGGCTAGGATTTGGTCCATAAAATTTTCAGAGGCGCCAGTACCCACCAGAATAGTGGTGCTGAATTTCCCTAAGGGGAGGAAAGGATAGCAGTCAGTAGAAATACAATGAATGGTTTTTATTTAAAGCAGAAAATGCCAGTAAATCACTAGAAAATTCATCCTCTGGCTCAAGAAAGCCTACAGGGTATGTTTTAGAATAATATAAAGGTAGCAATACTTGGCCACTCTTACTACTGAGGCCACATATTCCACCTCACTTATGCAGGTGCATACACTTTATCCTATTTTATAAAGTTCTTTTTCCACTTCCTGAGTGCTACGGATCATGGTAGGGGTCAAAAGAGGGTTCTCAGGGGTAATCTGATATACAGGAATAGGGTCCTCATCCAGGCCATAAGAGCTAATAAACGGTTCAGAGGTATAGGTAAGGTTTTCGTTATAAAATGAGTTTTTAGACGTGAACAACACTATTCCCCTAACAGCAACAGAGTGCCTGATGTTATCCAAGCCAACACCCTCAGGCCCATCTGCACCAATTCCGCCAGCATCGTCAAAACGCGCTGACAAAGTAAACCCCATTTGTTTATTTTAGATTTGTAAATTCTGGCGGAAAGTCAGGGAATCATGACTTTTGGACCCAAAAGCATAAGTATCCACCAGATATGAGCATGAAGGGTGGGTACTTTCCAGTTGAAGGCAGCCAAAATAACGCCAAGATGCTCCAACCATTGGAAAAAGAGGAAACAGCGGTGCAGCTGACCATAGCTGAAGCCTACAGCTGGCGCCTACCAATTGCACTTTGGAAAAGTCCCACATGGAAAAATCTGTGCACATAAAATTAAGTGGTTGGTCAACTAATGTTAGGAGAGTGTCATAGAAACGGCAAAAGAGGTTTAGGCCAGCCTGCCAGTCAGGATGCGTAAGCACCCAAAAAGCAAACCAGAATGCTAGAGGCATTGTCGACTGAATGATGTTATATGGAGCTGGCATTGGGAAATGACGAATTGTTGGTGTAATAAAACAGTGAAAATGATCCTGACAACAAACCACAATGGGCCACTTCCAACCCAGGGGCCTCGCTGCAGGGGTGGGATCACAGAGATAGTTTCAATAAGTTCATCAGCATATTGGGTCATTTCAACCGGGGAGGCAAGGAGACGGATTCTCTCTTGCAATTGGAAGACATATGGCCACAAGATCCCAGTGTATTGTTTCTGGAAGTTCATGATAACGGGGTTATAGAGCCAAAAATATTGGACTTGCTGAATCCAATTGATGATGGAGGGGTCATAGTGACCATAAGTACTGTAAGACCATCCAGTATACAGACTGATGGTCCACCAGGAAACGCCATCAGGGATGCAGTCAGAAGGAGTAATACAATTTAATTTGTTTGGTTTTTTGGCAAAATTTTTATTTTAAAGAAAAGGAAGAAAATCAACCAACAATTTTCTCAGCGCTATGCAGCTGATTAAATAGTGGTCAATTGGGGTAGTGACAAGCCAGGATTGGACCCTCAATTTTGACCTAACCGGCAAATAATTTGGGAATGGACGGGTTTGTTTCTTGAGAACTGACATTGAAAAATTTGGCAGCAGGACGAGTTGCTGTTGGTTCAACCTCAAACGTCCAAACTGAGGCTTGGCTACATTTCTGATGGTTGGTGCAATGGCGTTTGGCCCAACAAGTGATGGGAATCCCCCAAGGCCACCCCACATAGGGGTGGGTCCATGTGGTTGGGAACGGGTTTGGGACGCCCAACCCACCCACGCTTGGTTGCTGGGCCAATCATTTGGTCAGTAGTATCACATCGGCCGCAACGCCCAAATTGTCAACAGGGGATTTTGAACACTCGTTGATGGCATCTGATGCTATAGCCTGCCATCGAGGATGATCCCCAATGACTTTGATAGGGAGGTGATTTGTTCAATCAACAAATTTTTTGATTTGAACCGTTGGGAACTCCAGCCAATAGATCAGTCTTCCTGCCTTTCTGGCCATTTGAGATCCAAGAATTGGCCAGGTTACTACTCAAATTAGATCTAATTGATTTTAATTTGACAATCTTGGCACAGATTTCACTGATTACCCATAACAGTTCTGCTGAGGTGAGTGTGGGTACTGGGGGTGGGATCTGAAGTTGAAGAGCTGTTAACCAGCGCTCTTCTACTACGTGAGCGAGATAGCCCTGAGTAATGAGAGGTACCACCATCCTCTTCAGTGTCTTCTTACTCGAGAACAGAAAAATGGCCCAATCAACAGCCAGAGGACATTCCCAGGACTTACATTACCCTTTCCTTTTTCCAAAGGAAGGGCCCCGCCCCTGGGAAACTGCACAAGAGCCACATTCTTATGCGCCTTAGGTAACTTGATCACCATAGTTGTCATAACTTTTTTTGGGGGGGGCAGGGAGCATTGGGGTGAGATGTATGGAATGCTTTAACCAGGGCCATGCAATTAGCGCAATCGCGCGTCTTAACCCAACTATTTTTGTAGGGCGGATACCCTTTCCAGGCCACAAGATATTGTACAGAACGTCGGGATTTTTGGGAAGTCAGGTTAGCCTCTACCTCAGTCTCTTCCCCATTATCAATGAAAATTGGTTCTGGTTCTGTGGGAATTGCACTTTGAAGGGTGACAGCTGGGAAACATGGAAAACAGGATGCTGCTTCCAATGCGCAGGGAGCTTCAGTTGGAACGCCCCATTCCCCAGTACCTCCTCCACCAAATGGGGACCTGAGCGTTTACTAGCAAATTTATGGGAAGGGCTTGACTTTTTAAGTGACAGGTATTGAGCATGATGTAGGAGACCACCATAAAATTGTGACCTGGAAGGTGCATACAATCCGCAAACTGCTTGTAGTCATCTATGGCTTTAGTAGGTGTTCCCGCACTAAGGCTTGAGTCAATCTGATATAGGCAGCGTGATCCGCGGCAGCTTGAACCTCAGGATGCAAGCAAAGCCCAACTGAAAACGAAGGATTTTAACCCAGCGTTGCTTTGTAGGGGGAAAACCCTGTGGATGCGTGGGTCCCATTATAGTAAGAGAATTGGGAGAGAGGAAGGTCATTTGCCCAAGTATCCTGCATGGCTGCAGCATACCAACGCAGGTACTGTTCAAAGACTTGATTTACCCGCTTAGTTTGTCTGTCAGACCGGGGATGATATGTCATGGAGCAACAGGGGTATATTTTCAGAATTGGTAGAAGTTCACTCCAAAACTGTGCGGTGAACTGGGAATCACAGTTACTGATGATCTCCTGGGGGAGACCAAACATTGAAAACACATGGCGTACAAAAATGTGGGCAGTTTCTTCTGACCTAATCATGGAAGTACAAGGTATACAAAGGGATATTTTGTGAAGCGATCCACCACTACCATCACCACTGTGAACCTGTTAAAACAGGGGAGTTCGACAGTAAAGTCCACAGACACTGATGTCCATGGCCCCTCCGCCTGCTGTAAGGGGTGCAGGAGGCCATTTTTACTGGAGCGATGCAACTTGGAACTGGCACAAATAACACAATTGACGATCCAGGCCAGAACCTCTTTCATCAGACCTGCCCAATTGAAGGTTCTCTTGATCAAATAAATGCATTTTATTGTTGCTGGGATGTCTGACAGTGAAGGGATCATGATGTGCACGGAATACCTCCAATTGTAAGGATGGGGTAACCCAGATGCAAGGTCAAAAGTAAATGAGTCCCTCCTCTAAGGAATATAGAGAATGTTTGTGACTTGGGTGTGCCAACTGCTCGACCAATGCTACGCCCTCAGGGAAAGCCATTTGACTGGCTAAAACCTGGGCCACTTGCAGGGTGTCAGGAGCCAAAGAGATGAATGAGATGATGGGGGGAACAATTGTCAGAATTTGGGTGTCAGGAATCACGGTAAGAGGTCTAATTCCTCTGGGTCTGAGGAACAGTGGGCGGGGCTGCAACTTAGAAATTTGGGAAGTACATTGAGTGCACCTTTTACAAATTTGTATCTAAAGTTAAAAATGCACAGGTCCCAATAGGTTTGGGCTTGCTGATGCGCCAATTTTTTAGTTTTACAAAAATATAAAAGAGCCTGGTGATCCGTGTGGACCATCAATTAATGTTGAGCACCCTGCTCAGATACCGCTAATGAGTTAACGCCTAGCAACAGCAGCCAATTCTTTGTCATATATGGCCCAAGGCTGCTCTGTTGCCGTGAACTTCTGGGAAAAGTAAGCAACTGGGTGTTCTAAACCATTGTGCTCCTGAAGCAACACCGCTCCCACTGCTATCAATGAGGCATCACATGCAACAATATATGGCTTAGTGGGATTGGCATGCTTCAAAATGGGTGGAGACACAAATACTTCTTTGATCAATTCAAATGCCTGCTGGCATTTGGGTGTCCAGCGAAATGGCACTTTTTTCCCTGTAAGGGGATGGAGCAGTGTGGCCAGCTGGGAAAGTGCCAGGGAAATTTTTTTTAGGAAAATGATAGTTCCCAAGAAACTCCAAAGTTGTTTTTCATAGTCAGGGTTGGCCACTCCCAGATAGCATCCAACTTATTGGGAGGGATTGTGAAACCATCTTTAAGGACAAGGTTTCTGAGGAACATAACCTCCTCCTTATAGAACTCGCACTTGGAGGGTTTGACAAACAAGCCTGCCTTATGTAAGAAGGCCACCACTTCTTCCAAGTCAGTAGCATGTTGTTTGGGAGTCAGGGAGTGAACCAGGATATCATCGATGTATGAAACTTCACAGGTAAGCCAGAGGTCACACAGTACATTTTTGATCATATGTTGAAATGTAGTGGGAGCATTTTTCAGCCCAAAGGGCATTACACGGAATTGAAATATGACGCGCTTTGTCCAGATCACTGTTAACCATTCCTAATCTTTCATTACCCAAATTTGGTTGAAAGCGTTCACCAGATCCAGCTTAGAGAACACACAGGATTTGGCGATTGCCTGGTTGATCATCTTCTCCAGAGGCAAGGAGTAGGGATCAGAAACTGTTATATTTTTAAATGGCTGTAATCTACGCAGAGATGAAGAGAACCATCTGCCTTCCTGGTGAAGATGATGGGGAGGCAACGGGCAAGGCTCTTTGAACTACCACCCTTTTTTCAGCATATTGTACAACCAGGTATTGAGTGCAACTTCTTCCTCCACTGTATGGGGATACAACGGGCAGTTGATGTTCAACTCCACAGTTGTTCAAAACTAGCAATCAAATCTAGTGTGGGGGCAGGCGATCCGCCTTTTCCAAGTCAAAGATTCTCTGATAGTGCATTAAGCTCACAGGAAAATCAGCTGGAATGACCGCAGAAGTGACTAGGGAAGTAATAGAACTGGTTCCTTGTGGCTTCTTAAGAGTGTCAATCAAGGAAAATTCTCCCTACAGATGGTCATTAGCAAATGACAACGTATTAGACTCCAAGTGAATCTTAACATGTTGTCAGCGCCACCACCTCAAACCTAAGATCACCAGAAACACCAGGTTCAGCATGGCTGAAAATCAATCACAGAAGCTGAACTGGTGGATTAAAAAGGTACTGGTTGGCAAATGACATGAGGTCTGAGAAGCAGATAAGCCACCATCACTGAGGGACCCACATCCATTCCCAGTTCCAATTGTTGAGCCAGCTCAACACTCATGAAGTTCCCTGAAGCTCCAGTATCCTCCAGGGCCTCAAAGGAAACATAATGCGAGCCAACACTAATCTTCATAGGCAATAGGAAATAAGTGAAGTTTTGTTTATTGGAAGATTTGACTGACTCTTTTGCGAAAGAAGACATATCTGGCATATTGGGGTAAGATCAGGGGCTTTTGATGGAGTGGAGATTGGGAGTATGAGGGTGGAAGAAACAACTTCCTCTATCTGGGCCCTAACAGATTCATTTATAGGTGATTATGTATCAGCCAACTCAGACACAGGGGTTACAACAGAATTGGTACCCAGATCTACTACTAGTTTGGAGGAATGTCATGGAAATGGCAGAAGAAGTTTGGACTGGCCTGCCAGTCGGGATGCATGAACACCCAAAAGGCAAGCCAGAATGCCAGAGGCATTGCTAACTGTACGACTTGATATGGAGCCAGGAAATGTGTTACCATGAAGTGGTGGTGTAACAACAGGGTAAGGAGTATCCCAATGACAAACAAAACTGAACCCATTCCCAACTCAGTGGTTCTAACTGCATGAGGTGGGATTACTGGGATAGTCTCAATGAGATTATTGGCTTATGAGCCCCACTCATTGGGGGTGATAGGGAGATGGATTCTCTCTTTCCATTGCTGTACATAGGGCCATAAGATCCCCATGTATTGTTGTCAGAAATTCATAAGAGAGGGGTTATAAAACCAAAAGTGTTGGAATCGCTGGGCCCAATTGATGATAGAGGGAGCCATGGTGACCAGAAGAATTGGTAAAGCCCACCTGGAGTGCGGGGCGATGGACCATCAGGGAAATGCCATCTGGGATGCGGTTAGAACAGAAAATAAAGAAAATTTGATTTTTTTGGCAAAAAGTTTATTTGGAAAGGAAAGTAAGAAAGTTGACCAACAATTTGTTTAGTGCCATGCAACTAATTAAATAGTGGTTGATTGGGTAGTGACAGGATGGGGTTGAGGCCCACAAATTCAACCTAACCAGCAAATTGTTCAGGAATGGGGGGGTTTATTCTTTAGGAACTGACATCACAAAATTCAGCGGCGGGCTGAGTCTCTGTCAATTTGACCTCAAATGTCTGAACCAGGGCTCAGCTACATTTCTAACAATCAGCACAACGGCGTTTAGCCCGACAGGCGATGTGAATCTCCCAAGGCCATCCCTTATAGGGACAGGTCCATTTAGTTGGGAACGGGTTCAGGACAGCCAACCTGCCTGCACTCAGTCATTTAACCATCTGTTTGGTCAACAGCAGCACATCAGGCGCAACGCCTGAATTACTATCCGAGGGCTTCAAACCCTCATTGATAGCACCCAATATTTGCTCAACTGGTTTGGAGATTGAATTGGAACCACCGGGCTCTGGCCAATATCTTATTCTTCATGCTTTTTCAGCCATTCGAATTTTGGGCATCAGCCAGATTGCCGGGCAAATTAGATCTGACTGATTTCAATTTGGTAATCTCAGCACAGATTTCACTAATTCCACGCAACAGTTCTGCCAAGGTAAGTGTGGGTATTGGGGGTGGGATCCAAAGCGGATGAGCTGTTACCCATCGCTCATCTACTACATGAGCAAGGTCGCCCTGAGTGAGAGGTACTGCCATCCTCTTCAGTGTCTTTTTATTTGGGAACAGGAAGATGACCCGATTGAGAGCCAAAGGATGTTCCCCAAGACTTATATTACCCTTTCCTTTTTCCAAAGGAATGGCACCCCCACCGGGAAATTGCACCAGAGCCACATTCTTGTGTGCTTTAGGTAGCTTGATAGCTATAATCGTCGCAATTTCTGAGGAGGGCGGGGGCCCCAGGGTGGGATGCATGGAAGGCTTTGACCAGGGCCATGAAATTTGCGCAATCATGCGCCTTGAACCAACTATTTTTATTAGGCCAGGTATCCTTTCCAGGCCACGAGATATTGGACTGAGCGTTGCAACTTGCGAGATGCCAAGATAGCCTCAACCTCAGCTTCTTCCTTGTTATTGATGACAATCAGTTCTAGGTCCATGGGAATTACACCCTTGAAGGGTGACAATGTGGGAAACATGGAAGACTGGGTGCTGCTTCCAATGCGCAGGAAGCTGCAGGCAGAATGTTCCATTATCCAATACTTTCTCCATTAAGTGAGGACCTGAACGCTTACTGGCAAACTTGCGGGAAGGGGTTCGAATTTGCAAATGATGGGTATCAAGCATGACGTAGGAACCCACCATAAAGTCGTGACCTGGATGGCACTTACGGTCCACAAATTGCTTATAATCATTGATGGCTTTGGTGAGGTGTACCTGCACTAAGGCTTGAGTTGATCGAATATGGGTAGCATGATCCGCGGCAGCTTGAACCTCAGGTCACAAGCATGCCCCAACTGAAAATGATGGGTTATAGCCCAACGTTGCTTCATATGGTAAAAACCCCGTGGATGCGTGGATCCCATTATTGTATGCAAATTGAGCGAGAGGCAAGTAACTGGACCAAGTATCCTGCGCTGCTGTGGCATAGCAATGCAGGGACTGTTTGAGGACTTGATTAACCCAATCGGTCTGACTGTTGGGCTGGGGGCGTTATGCTGGTGATCAACAGGGGGTTATCTTCAGGATCAATAAAAGTTCACTCCAAAAGCGTGTGGTAAACTGAGTACCCCAGTCACTAATGATTTCCTGGGGAAGACCAAACATGGAAAACACATGTCATACAAAAAGATGGGCAGTTTCTTCCAACATAATTGCAGAAGTGCAAGGGATAAAAAGGGAAAATTTTGTAAAGTGATCCACCACTACCATTACCGCTGTGAACCCATTAGAACAGGGGAGATTGACATTAAAATATGCAGACACCAAGGTCCACGGACCTTCCGCCTGCTGTAAAGAGTGTAGGAGACCATTTTTACTGGAATGATCCAACTTAGCCCTAGCACAAGTAACACAATTGGCGATCCAAGCTGGGACCTCTTTGGTCAGTCTGGACCAATTGAAGGTTCGCTTGATCAAATCAATGCATTTCTTGTTGCCAGGGTGTCCAACCATGGGAGGATCATGGTGTGCACGAAATACTTTCAGGCGGAAGGAGGGGGGAACCCACACATGAGAACAGAAGTAAATGAACCCCTCTTCTAAGGAGTATAGGGAGTGTTTGGGACTCGAGTGAGTCAACTGCTCAACCAACTCCACGCCTTCAGGGCAGGCTGTTTGAGCGGCTAACACCTGGGCCAATAATGGATTGTCAGGAGATAAGGCAGTGGAGGAAACAATGGAGGGAACAATTGACAGAATCTGAGTGGCAGGGATCATGGTAACGAGATCCACTTCCTCAGGTTCCAAGGGACAGTGAGCAGGGCTAAGACTTAGGAAGTCAGGAAGGACATTGAGCGCGCCTTTGACAAATTCATATTTGAAGTTGAAACTGCACAGGTCCCAATAGGTTTGGGCCTGCCGGTGCACCAATTTTTGAGGTTTGCGGAAATACAAGAGAGCCTGGTGATCCGTGCAAAATGTTAACTCATGATGAGCAACCTGTAACAGGTATTGCCAATGAGTTTAAGCCCAAGCAACAGTCGCCTGTTCCTTGTCATAAATGGCCCAAGACTGCTCCATAGCAGTGAATTTTTGGAAAAAATAAGTGATCGGATGTTCAAGACCATCATGGTCCTGAAGCAGCACCGCGCCCACTGCTACTGACGAAGCATCACATGTGATGATATACGGTTTGGTGGGATTGGCATGTTTTGAAATGGGAGGAGACACGAACACCTCCTTGATTGATTCAAACGCCTGCTGGCATTTGGGGGTCCAACAAAATGGTACATTTTTTCCAGTGAGGGGATGGAGCAGAGTGGCCAACTGAGAAAATGTGGAGGAAATCTTTTCAAAAAAATGATAGTTCCCAAGAAACTCCAAAGTTGCTTCTGTGTAGTCGGAGTTGGCCATTCTCAGATTGCATCTAATTTGTTAGGAGGGATAGTAACACCTTCTTTGAAAATCAGGTTTCCAAGAAATGTGACCTCTTCCTTATGATACTTGCACTTGGAAGCTTTGAAATACAGCCCTGCTTTATGCAAAGCAACCACCACCGCTTCCAAGTTGATAGTGTGTTATTTGGGAGTTGGGGAATGAACTAGGATATTATCAATGTATGCAATAGCAAAAGAGAACCGGAGATCCCCTAACGTGTTGTCAATCATTTGTTGAAATGTAGCGGGGGCATTTTTCAACCAAAGGGCATTACGCAGAATTGAAAAATGCCTCGCCTCATCCAGATTGTGGTCAGCCATTCCTGTCCTTCCATCACCTAAATTTGGTTGAAATCATTCATCAGATCCAGTTTTGAAAACACATGGGATTTGGCAATCGCCTGATTGATTGTCTGCTCTAAAGGCAATGGGTAGGGATCTGTAACTGTTATTTTGTTCAGGTGACCGTAATTTATGCAAGGACGGAGTGATCCATTCGATTTTCTTACAAAGACAATAGGTGAGGCGACGGGAGAGGTTTCTTTGAACAACCAACCTTTTTTAACATATCATCCAACCAGGTATTGAGTGCAAACTCTTCCTCCACTGTATGAGGATACAACGGGAAGTTGATGTTCACCAATTCCACGGTTGTCCAAAATCCACAATCATATTTAGTATGTTTTGGCAGACAGTCCACTTTTTCCATGTCAAAGATTCCCTGGTATTGCAGTAAGCTTTTGGGAAAATCGGCCAGAATGCCCGCGGAAGTAACTAAGGTAGTGATAGAGCTGGTCCCTTGTATTTTTTTGAGGGTGTTGATCAAAGGGAACTCTCCCTCTTTATCATCATTGGTAAACAACAATGTATTAGACTCTAAATGAATCTTCACATGTTGTCGGCGCCACCATCCCACACCCAAGATCACCGGGAATACCAAGTTTGGCATGGCCAAAAAACAATTGCAGAAGTTATATTGGTGGATTTAGAAGTGTATCAGCTGGTAAATGACATACAAAGACTGGTAAGCAGATGAGGCCACCATTACTGAGGAGCCCACATCCATTTCCAATTTTAATTGCTGTGCCAACTCAACGCTCATGAAGTTCCCCGCTGCTCCGGTATCCACCAGAGCTTTGAAGGAGACATGATGTGGACTGATACTGATTTTCATAGGGACAAGGAAATAAGCAGAATTCTGTTTATTTGAAGATCTTACTGACTCATGGACAACTGAAGAAATAATGGGTATGTTAGGACCAGGATTAGGGTTTTTAGCTGGGGCGAAAATTGGAAGTGCAAGTGCAGGAGAAATCATTTCCTCTGTCTGGGCTTGAACAGAATTACTCATAGTGAACTCCAGAAATGCCAATTCAGACTCGGGGGTTATGGCAGGGTTGGGACCCACTTCAACTGCTATTCTGGTGTCAGGCGCATCGTCTAAATCTTTGTTAGGAAATCCTATCATAAAGTTTCCCTTCTGATATGGGGAAACGTGGCGAGGTAACGCTTTGTTAGTAGTTGCGGTGGCACATATTTGATTTACTGATTCCTGGATGGTAGACCAAACCACGTGATGAGTGAAAACTGGATCCAATCTCTCTCTAAAGACTGCCTGAAGCATATCATGATAGGCCTGACACAAAAGCCAGCTCACAAAAGGTAGAAATTAGAGAAGCCAAACTAGGGGCTTCAGCCATGGTTAGGAGTAGTCTGAATAAGTGGTCTGATTGGACACATGTGGTTTTAAAGCGGCTGATACAACAGCCATCAGGGGAATGGAGTCTCCTTCTTGTGAGGAAGAACGCAAAAGGCTTCTCACCCAACGGCGGGAATATCCATCCATGGCGTCTAACAACATGAGACCTTGTTGGGCATGAGATATTGCAGAAGCGTTGCTGTGTGCAATTGTTGTCCACATTTGTACTTCAGCGAGAGCGTCAATAACCTGATTGGCGATCTCTTGGGAGGGGATACTTGATCCTTTTCCAGGGCCGGAGGAAGTATGAGAAGATGCAGTCTGCACCTCTTGTGTGGCTTGAAGAAAGTTTCCCAAAATAGAGCGGATGCTTCTCCTGAAGTCAGAAAGTGACCAAACAAACAACAAACAACACACAACTGATTGTAAGTTCATCTGGTAGAGGGTAACCACTGCGGCGCCCAAATCCAAAAACCAAGGCGGAAGTGGCTGGAAGTAATGGTTGGTTGATTATGTCATGGAAACGGCAGAAGAAGTTTGGACCAGCCTGCCAGTCAGGTTGCGTGAACGCCCAAAAGGCAAGCCAGAATGCCAGAGGCATTACCAACTAAATGACTTGATATGGAGCCAGAAAATGTGTTACCACGAAGTGGTGGTGTAACAACAGGGTAAGGAGTACCCCAACGACAAACAAAACTGAACCCATTCCCAACTCAGTGGTTCTAACTGCATGAGGTGGGATTACTGGGATAGTCTCAACGAGATTCTTAGCTTGAGAGGCCAACTCATTGGGGGTGATAGGGAGATGGATTCTCTCTTTCCATTGCTGTACATAGGGCCATAAGATCCCCATGTATTGTTGTTAGAAATTCATAAGAGCGGGGTTATAAAACCAAAAGTGTCAGACTTGCTGGGCCCAATTGGTGATAGAGGGAGCTATGGTGACCAAAAGAATTGGTAAAGCCCACCTGGAGTGCGGGGCGATGGACCACCGGGGAAATGCCATCTGGGATGTGGTCAGAACAGAAAATAAAGAAAATTTGATTTTTTTTAGCAAAAGTTTATTTGGAAAGGAAAGAAAGAAAATCAACCAACAACTTTCTCAGTGCCATGCAACTGATTTTATAGTGGTCAATTGGGTAGTGACAGGATGGGGTTGGGGCCCACAAATTCAACCTAAACAGCAAATTGTTCGGGAATGGGGGGTTTATTCTTTGGGAACTGACATTGCTAAATTCGGCAGCGGGCTGAGTCTCTGTCAGTTCAACCTCAAATGTCCAAACCAGGGCTCAACTACGTTTCTGACAATTAGCATGATGGCATTTGGACCGATGGGTGACGGGAATCCCCCAAGGCCATCCCTTATAGGGATGGGTCCATTTTGTTGGGAATGGGTTTGGGATGGCCAATCCGCCCGCACTTGGTCATTTAACCGTTTGTTTGGTCAACAGCAGCACACCAGGCGCAACGCCCAAATTACTATCTGAGGGCTTCAAACCTTTGTCTATAGTGTCCAATATTTGTTCAACTGGGTTGTAGATTGAATTGGAACCATTGGGCAATCTGGCTGATATCTCATTCTTCATGCTTTTACAGCCATTTGAATTTTGTGAATCAGCCAGATTGCCAAATGGATTAGATCCAACTGATTTCAATTTGGTAATCTCGGCACAGATTTCACTAATTCCCTGCAACAGTTCTGCTGAGGTAAGTGTGGGTATTGGGGGTGGGATATGAAGCAGACGAGATGTTACCCATCACTCATCTACTATGTGAGCGAGGTCACCCTGAGTGATGAGAGGTACCGCATCCTCTTTGGTGTCTTTTTATTTGGGAACGGGAAGATGACCTGATCAAGAGCCAAATGACGTTCCCTGGGACTTACAAGGAAGGCGCATTGTCTGTGTCTACTTTGGGTAACCTGATCATAAAATTCCCCATTTGATAATGGGTAAGTTGGCGGGGGAAGGCATTAATGGAGGTCGTGGTGGCACATATTTGATCTACTGATCCTTGTGTGGTGGACTAAACCTCATAATGAGTGGAGCCTGAGTTTAAGCCTGATCTAAAGACTTCCTGAAGCATATTGATAGAGAGACCTGACGCAGAGCCAGTTCACGGAAGGTAGAGATCAAAGACTTAGGCTAGGAGCTTCGGCTATGGCATAGATCAGTCTGAACAGGTGGTCCAATTGTGACACAGGGGGTTTCAGGGCTGCCGACATGACAGCCATCAGTGGGGTGGGGTCTCCTGCTTGTGAGGAAGAGCGCAAAAGGCCTCTAACCCAATGGCGGGCATCCCATCCACAGAGTCTAACAACGCAAGCCCTTATTGGGCATGAGATAACGCGGAAGCGTTGTTAAGCGTGATAGTGGTACAGATTTGCACTTTGGCAAGTGCATCAAGAACTTGATTGGTGATCTCCTGGGAAGGGATACTCGAGCTTCCTTCTGAGCTAGTGGAAGGAGGAGAAGCTGCCATCCGCGCAGCTTGAGTAAACTGAAGAAGATTTCCCAAGGTATAGTGGATACTTCTCCCAAAATCAGAAAGTGACCAAACAAACAACAAACAGCAA